>JAJHZJ010000239.1:0-157760 GCA_023548195.1 Bettongia penicillata ogilbyi | reverse complement strand
CAGAATTATCAGCTCAAGGAGAAAGTACTGCAAGCAGCTAGAAAGAAACAAGTCAAATATGGAGGAATTATAGTGAGGGTCACATAGGACCTTGCATCTTCTACATCAAAAGATCAGATCCCAAAAGTATTAACAATAATTAGTGTGTCTATTCTCTCACAAGGCAAGAAACACAAGACTGAATTTAATCCCAGTGCTTTTGCTCCACATGTGACAGTTTTTTTCCCCTTCCATAACATACTTTCTCCTTTATTATTGTCTTCTCGTTTTACAGATAGGGACACCAAGATTTAGAAAGACAAAGACTTACCAATAATTATTTCAAGTTAATGACAGAATTTACAATAGAACCCACATTTCTAGGTTCCTATATAAAACATATTTTCATCATTTGACATTGTCAACCTTCCAGAATTCCTGAAGGCAAAGAGGAAGATGAACATTAGAAAGAAATAGAATGAAAATATAGAAGTTTGAGTTATTAGTCCCTGAGGTCTTTCAATGCTAAACCTGTGATCTTATGATCCCTTGAAAAATAAATTAAACTGCTTTGCTTCATTACCCTGCCCCTAGAATCACTACTCATTTTCACACCACTCAGAGACCTATCTCTCTTCTTATCTCTATTTCAATGCTCTAATATAACTCTTCACCTTCTGAGAAGGGAACCCCTACTTTGGTTTACCAGTACAACTGTTTTTCTTCTTCAAATTATTCATATCTCTTTTTTGTACAGATCTTTCTAAGTAGAAAGTAATCTGCTTGTAGGCAGGGGCAGGTTTGTTTTGTTTTTTTTTTTTTATGTATGTTTGTATCCACACTTAGCATATTACCCTATTTGTAGTAATTGTTTAGCAAACTTGTCTTTCAATAAATTTAATTCTCTCATGCATATCAATCTTGATTCCACAAACCTCCCCCCTCAAATTACTTACTTTTATCCAAATCCATGTATGCCTATCCTTCATTATTATGAAGCTCCTGGTCTATTCTTATACAACATGTTCCCCTGTTTTAGCTATCTTCTTGCTCCCATCAAAGCCAAGAGAGTCATGTACAATGGTTTAGAATTACCATGGAAATTTCATAGAAAGATATGTATTCTTATATAACCCTTATGGCAAAATTATTGTAACAGCAAGCAAAGAATCTATTTACATATTATGGACTTTTAAAAATGTAAAACTTTTATATACAAAATTCCATCTGATTAATTTGCTTCATTACTCTTCTCCTGCCCAGGAATCTGTCCCCAGATTCACAATATTCCTCTCCTTATTCTTACCCTCCTACCAAGACTCCAACATCACATGTCATTATCCCAGAGTCCTTCTTCCCTCTTTCTGACTCTTTTATTCATCTATCTATCCATTAATTTAGCTGTTTACTTGTTTATTCATTCATATATCCATTCATTCATTCATTCATTCATTTTTTAAATCTATCTATATATATTTATAGTCATTTGTTTGTATATTATTTCACTGCTCTGCTAATGAGTCCCATAAACTCTAATGCATAGTTTTAGGTATACACAGTTTAGTCTTTCCAAAAGCTCAAATGAAAGAGTAAGGGAAATGGTAGCATGATTCCATCATTCACTTCATCATTCCGAATTACAACTGATAATATTTTATCATAGGAATATTGCAATAATAATAATTTTGTATTTAGACAAGGTTTTTAAGTTTGGAATTTTTTTTTTTGCAAATATTAACTCATTTTATGCTTCCAAAAGCAATGAGAGGTATGGACTATTATTTCCATTTTACATGTGAGGAAACTGGTGAAAAGAAACATCGTGTGACTTGCCCAGGATAACACAATTAATAATTGTCTAAGTCCAGGTTTGCATTCAGTTCATCTTGACTCCAGGTCCAGGACTCTATCCAATTGTACCGCTCATCTGTCTTTAAACAAGATGACCAATACAGAGTACATTCTATACAGAACAGCACAATACATTCTATACATGGTAGTACAATAATTCCCTTGGAGTGTCAATTTAACAAAATGGATGGAATATCGTAGGAAGACTAGGTTGGAACCCTACTCTGGACACTTGATGGCTCTATAATCATTGAAAATATTTCATCTCTCTCAGCCTCGTTTGCCTCAGTTTTAAAATAATATTGGCTAAATCTACTGAGAAGGACCGTGATGTGATTCAAATAAGATTATGTAAAGTCACTATGTAAATTACAGTTACAATTATAATGATTTAATAAGAATTACACTTTATATATTTTTATAGTATCTTAAAGTTTATAAAGCACTTCACAACCACTCTGTGAGACATATGCTATTAGATATCTCAATTTTCCCATCGTGGACACTGAAGCTCAAAGGGTAATGAAACTAACCAAAGTTATTTAATCACACAGCTAAGATTTTTGATATGGGCTTCATAGATGTGTCATCCCAACTAAGTCTAACACTGCTTTCACCATATCATGATGCCTCTAAAAGTGAATTTTCCATTTACAGATTTTTGTGCAATATATTCTATATAGACTATGGTGGGAAGATCAGGGTACCTGATTGCTGTATAAAACATAGAGAATAATCATTGCATGAGTGATTAAGGGCTAAGCACAGAGTCAGGAATACTTTGGTTAAGTTTTGTATCTGACACATAATCGTTGTTTGACTGTAGATAACCTTTCAGGGAATTCTTGAAAACTGAAGGTCCAGGAAAAATACCAATCTGTGGTGACAGAAGGAGTTCTCTATACTACTAAGATCACAGTTGCAATCCAAAGAAGTATGATTTCAATGCTGAAATGCGATATGATTTCTTAAAACTGAACTTTATAAAGAAATGTTGCTATCAATGGTAACCTTGCTATTTCTTTTCACTTTGGAAACTGGTTTCAGAAATGGATGAAAAAAGTAGAATTTATAACTGAAGAAAAATCAAGGATAGTGGTGAGTAATGGTGATAATATCAATAAGACCTCAAATGGATTGCTTGCACATTGCTAGTAATCATTCAACCTGAGAAAGAAAGTGTGAAGTTTTGATAAACACCTCTCTGATCTGCAGAATATTAGAGGGGATAAATGATTCCTAGACAGGACAGAAGAAATAATCTAAGATGTGAATCAAAAATGAAAGATGCCAAAAAAAGTGAAAAAATAGATTTTGGAATCAAAAGGTTAGTGGGTGTAGACTTATGGTTCAGAAAGGAACACCCAAAATATCTTCCATCTATAAAACACAGCTGAAGCTATTTCCATAGTGAATGTGAACCAATAAAGAAACAGTGACTTTTATTCTGTTCTGTAGGAAAATAAACAGACCTTACCCATCTGTCAACTTTATATTTAAAAGTTTTACATTTTTGAAAGTTCAAGATATATAAATAGGTTCTTTGCTTATTGTTACAAGAATTTTCACATAAGGCAGGACAGAACCCAGAAGAGAGAGTAACAGCTTGCACTTTCTAGAGTACTGCCCCCAAGCCCAGCCAAATCCCTATACAAGCCCAGCCAAATACCTATAAAAAATGGCTCTAAACAAATTCTGGAGATGCCGAATCTACAAAATGATGGAGTGAAGCAAAACTCCAACCCAACACAAGCTAGAAGGTTGTCAGGATGTGTCTATCACACTACACAGGGGGCAGGGCACAAGGCACATTCCAGAGTGGGCTGTGCTGGCTCAGACAGGACTAAGAATTAGACTGTGACATTTACATTTCTTCCTCCAGTTGAAGACTATGATATTGAAAGAGAAAGGAGGTTATAGACAGTGAAACACCTATGAAAGCAAAATACAGAATGGTCTGTTTGGCATTCAAAGTCCTTCATATCTTGGCCCTTTCTACCTTTTCTATCTTATACCTTACTGACTTAAATCTACTCAATTATCCGATGACCCTAACCTCCTACCTATGCCATGAACAAGACACTCCATCTCTCAATTCCTGGCATTCTCTCTGACTGTCTCTCATGACTGGGCTGCTCTCCTGCTTCTGCTCCTACTACTTGGAAGAGGCTTAGTAGTTTCATTTAAGTACCTAGTTTCACTGAAGTCTCAAATAAAATCCCAGATAATGCAGGAAAACTTCCCCAAGCCCTCTTAATTATGGTGCCACCCCTTTATTATTTTTGTTATTTATTAAGAATATTGTTTGTTTTATATGTATTGGCTTGCATGTTTAATGCATGTTTAAATCATAAGATTGTAAGCTCCTTGATTGTAGGGACTGCCTTTTTTCCCTTTTTGTTTCCCCAGTGCTTAACACAGTTCCTGTTACATAGTAGGTGATTATTTAATATTTATTAATTAAGAATTTTATTTCTCTGAGGGATGGCATATGATATTAGTATCATGGAAGCTATTTAAGGGAAGTACACTTTATGAATCCCATTAGAACATGCTTAGTTGGAGAGTCACCCATCTGACCAAGAATACTTTGATTTGAAATCTCCTTTGGAGGAGAAAAAACAGCCAGATAAAATTGTAAAACTGCATACTATGAATGACAATAAGTATGGTATGGAGGCAGTATCTATTAGTTCATAGAGGAAATAAAATAACTGTTGAGGAGATTGGAAATACACTTATGGAGTTATATATTAATTTATCACTGCAGAATATGGGTAATAAATTAAATGAATTGGTAGTATACCACAAAAAGTAAAATATAGTCTCAAAAATGTCACCAAAATTTGGTAGAACATGATTCAAAATTGTATTAATTAGATAGAAGGATATGTGTTTTGTTAAAAATAAATAAGAATGTGTGTGGCATAGCACTACGTACCAAATAGATGGGTGGACTCAAATATGCTCTGTAGCTCAACTTCTAACTGAAGAAAAGGTTTTTAATGTCATTAAACTCCCCTCACTTGGTAAAGAATCTGTCCCTGATTCTATTTCAGCTGAGATTTACAAGACAGAAAGTCCACTGCTCCTACAAATGCTGACTGAGATTTTCTGGGTTATATGGCAAGAGGAGGTTTTACCCCAGAAATGCAAGAAAGACTTCATTGGTTAACCTTGTTTCACTTGAGGCTGCTATTTGGATGTGATACCTGCTCAGTACTCTCATGACAAGAGATATTCATTTTTCAGTTCTACTAAATTTCATGTTGTCCATAAGTATGTGCACATTTCATGTACCGATGATGATTGGAATCATCTTTGCAAAAGTGTTTATACTTATTTTTGTATGTTTTGAATACAGGGTAGAACTGCCAACTGCCTCAGTACACTGGCCAGAAATTTTTAGGGCATCTTTTCTAGTCCCTTCCTCACACCAGAAGGTTATCATTATGGTCCTTAAAAAAGACTACATGAATACCCAGGGGGCTGCTAAATCCCATTGCTGCTTCCAGTGAGAAGACAGGCCTTTGGTCTGGGACACCTGTATACAAATTTATGATTAAAACTCTCAGTGTATCTATATGTACCTGCTGCTTCATGGCTTGCAAAGGACTTTGGGATAGGTAAAAATTGTAACTACATCCCAAATGGTATATTTTCCAATTTGCACATAATCTGATGTAGTCTTTAGGAGTAGAAGGAATGTAGATCTTAATGATGGAAAATAATAGGTATAAGAGGGTAAAGCATAGAAAAGTATCATTGAGATAAAATGAAAGAGTAGCTTTTAGGACTTATGTCTGAAAAGATGGGGGTGTGTTAGCTGAGGAAATATATATGGAGATATTGTTTTTGAGGAAGGTAAAGAGTTTAAATTTATTGAGTCCTGAATGATTATTTTTCACATTTGCCTTTTCATGTTTCTCTTGAGTCTTGTGTTTGAAAGTCAAATTTTCTATTCATTTCTGATATTTTCATCAAGAATGCTCAGTCCTCTATTTCATTAAGTATCCTTTCCCTCCATGATTTATTATACTAATTTTTGTCATCTTTGTCATATTCCAACTCATCTGATTTTTTTAACATGATAGCTGTTATTCATTTTTTTTTCGATACTCTGTCTCCATGATATTTTATTATTTTTTTCCTTTCTGGTTGCTTGCATTATTTTCTCCTTGACCTGGAATTTCACAATAATATTCCTAAGAATTTTCATTTTGGGGCCTCTTTCAGGAGGTGATTGGTGCATTCTTTAAATTTATATTATACTCTCTTGATGTAAGATATCAGGTCAATTTTATTTGATTATTTCTTGAAATATGATGTCTAAGCTTTCTTTTCTTTTCTTTTTTTTTTTAATCATGGCTTTCAGGTAGTCCAACAATTCTTAAATTATCTTTTCCTGATCTATTTTCAACATCAGTTGCATTTTTCATGAGATATTTTACATTTTCTTCTTATTTTATTCTTTTGACTTTGTTTTATTGTGTCTTGCTATCTCCTGAAGTCATTAGCTTCCAGTTGCCCAATTCTAATTTTTAAGGAATTATTTTCTTCCATGAGCTTTTGTACCTCTTTTTCTATTTGACTTGCTCTTTTTCATCAAGAGTTATTTCCTCAGTGGATTTTTGTTCCTCTTTACCATTCTAATCTTTTTTTTCTTCAATTCTTCCAGTGATGTTTGCTGTCCTTGAGTCCAAATAGCATTTTTTTTTTTTATGATTTGCCTGTAGCTCTTTACATATTATTGTCTTTTATGTTTGTGTCTTCTACCAAATTAACTTCCTAAACTTGTCATATTTGTTGTTTTCTTATTTCTGCAGCTTATTTCTTGACTTTGAACTTTATGTTAGAATTGGCCTTGCTATTCTGTGTGTAGGGAGGCAATGTCCCAAACTTTAGAGTTCTTTCCTCTTGTTTTTATAGTTAGTTCTGGGAGTTTGCAGGTTTTTGGTGTTTCCAAGGTGATTTGATCTGGGAAGAGGTGTTATCACTGATCTCTTCCTCAGCTCTCTGATCTTTTCCCATTGTGGAACTTTGCATTTTTTTTTTCCAATAACAAGCACTAGTTCTCCTCTCTGCTGTGGAACTGGGACCAGTGATCCTCCTCCTTTGTAACTGACCAGAAGTCCTCCTCTCTAACTTGGAACTATGATGGAGAACTTTATATGAATAATAAAGTTGTCAAGTAACACTAGCTGCAATCAGTGCCAGTAAAGTTTCTCTTGTAATCTCTTTATGACCATTTATCTGACTCCCTTACTGTCTCTGGTCTAAGAGTTCCAGTATATGCTGACAATGTTGTAGCTGCAGCCAAAATCATCTATAGCATTCTATACTCTGTACTAGCCCCCAGGATATACATAAACATTACAGTAAATGATATTAACATTAATGGAATTTGTGATAAAGTAAGAAAGTTTAGTAGATTCTGGAATGTCTTCTAGATTTAGGGAAAACATTTCAAAAGGTTCAAGGGAATTCACATAAACTCAAATTATAAAAAGGAAGTCATTCCAAGAGAAATAAGAAACTCTCCTGAATGAAATGCTGATGGCACAAAGTTAATAATCCTCATTAAGTAGCAAAATCAAACTTGTCTGAAAAGGACAACATATTTACAGTGTATATTTATGTTTACTTTGCAAATATTTAAGAAGGATAAATAAGCTAGAAGAATTGTCGATAAAGAAGGATGAAAAATAGTGTGGAATCATTCTATGAAAATATTGTCAGTTTTATTTAAGCTCAGAATGGAATAAGTTAATAAGGAAAGGTGTTGTTTTCCTCAGTAGTGGGGAAAAGTGGATAAAAATAAAATCACTACTTCCAGCAATGAATAACATGATTTTAACTTAACATAGAGAGAAAATAAAGTTGATCAACTATTGTTTTGTTTCTGTTTTCTCTGACAAGGAGAATGTCCTTTGGATCAGAAAGGACTGAATTAAAATAGCCAAAAGTTATGTGATACTTAAGAGGAGTAAGAGAAGTAATCATTTAGCTACTACGACAACTACATGATTGGGAATTGAAAGAACAGGTTAAAGAGATTGCTCAACTTTAAAAAAGGGTAGGGAAGGAATAGAAAAGTATAGGAATGTTATAAGCCAATAAGCTTACCATCTATATATTATTTGCTAATCATCTGGAAAAGAAAGTCCTGATAACAATGAAGTGGAAACATTTCACCAAGAATTGGTCATTCCATCTTCATTCCTTTTCCTTTCTGGAAAAATTATCAATTGGATTATTTAGAAAAAAAAAAGTTGTACTTAAGCTTTAACCAGATATTATCTGGTTAAATCACTTAACAAAGTATCTCACACTAGTTTTATGGGAAAGGGTAGAGATGTGGAAAATATAATAATGCAATTAGATGGGTTTCAAAGAAGCCATATGACAAAAAATTGTCTTCTATGGCTCAAAGTCAGCTTGTAAGAAGGTCTCTAGAAGAGTTCCCCAAGGATAAGTTCTTGGCTCTGTTCTTTAACATTTTCATTAATGACTTAAATGAATTCACAGATGACTAGCTTCCAAATTAACATTTGAAACAAAGCTAGGCAGGATAAGGAACACACTATCATACAGAATCAGGATTTAAAAGCTTCTATACAGGGGAGAATATGAATCTGATAATGTGAAATTTAATAAGGATAAATGTAAAGTATATACAGTTAAAAAATCAGTGTTACAAGTACAATATGAAAGAGGTATGTATATATCTGGACATTTTATTGGATTGAGTGGAGACTAACTGGGCAACCAAAGAAAAGTTAAAGTGACTTTAACTATATTCTGGGAAAATAATTGTAATGGAGACTACTTTAAGGGACTGTCCCTCAGTGGAGGCCCCTTGACTGTGTCCAAACTTCATAAAACAAATCCCCTCAAGAGGGAAGAGCTGCAGGTCCCCATACTGCCTAAGTGATAAGAAATAAAGGCCTGAGCCAGGATCCATCTACCTTAACTCTTTTAGCCTTGTTTTATTCCATAAGAAGAGACAAAATGCACAAGTAAACATATACACATATATCAAAATATATGCACTACTGATATATAATATATAAGCATGGTACATATACATGTATAGTATATACATAGGTGTGTAAAGAACATGTGTATATGTATATTGTGTACATACATGTATATATGTACACATATGTGTGTGTATATATATATACACACATATACATATACACATATAAGCATATATAAATGATAGGTACGGAACCTGGAGTTTCGTTTGTATAGAGAGTGAGGAAAGTATGGGGTGAGGGAATACCTTCCACCTGATGAGGTCAGGGAACCATAATTTTGAGGACATGCTGGGTCGTGCTGAATTAATTTGACTCAAGTCTTCTTTCAGAAAAAGCAAAACAAAGTTTATTAAAGATTCACCATATGAGATTGACTCTTAAGGAACCTCACAATTTGTCATGCTTGTATTGACAAGAGGGCCAGATAGAATCTCAGTTAGATAGAATAAGAGCTGGATTCAATCTGAGTGCCTTCATGGAGGCTAAATGGAATTTATATATAGAAAGACTGTGGGAGAGATCTGAGGGGGGTCTAGTAATCTGGTAGGAGGGTCTAAGGAGGATAAACAGCTGGAGGCAATTGGGAGGTATCAGGCAATAGAGGGCCAGGCTAGGTTCAGGGTAACAGATTTGAGTATGAAAGCCTAGATTAAGTGGGAAGTTTCAGTCTCTGGAAGGTTCCTAGAGTCTGTTGCCCATCACACCAATGCATGTCATTACTTTCATTGCAATTAACATCTTAGAGAGTTACATTCATACCTACTTAACCAAAGTCACAAATCTAGTACAAGAGTACAGGTCTTTGCTCTCTCTCTCTCTCTCTCTCTCTCTCTCTCTCTCTCTCCTAAACAAAGCCACAATAGAATGATAGATTTACAGTTGAAGGAAGCCTTATTAAGCAAATCAAATTCAATTTCCTCATTTTACAGATAAGGAAATCAAGACTGAGAGATTAAGTGACTAACCCCCATCATACAATTGGGAAGTATCTAAGATAAGATTTAAACTCAGGTCACCCTGTCTTAAAACTGCATATGTATACATATAGTAGAAACACATGCACATACACAAATACATATGTACATACTTATGTACTAATTTTGTTATGTATTTACCAGGAATTGTTCATTAACCTACACACACACACACACACATACATATGTACTAATTTTGACAGACGTGTACTTACCAGGAAATGTGATGTTATGTAAGAAGTCCCAAAAGTTTTACTGCAGTTCTAACTTTAATAATTTCAAAATTATAAGTGCTACAAACTTAGAAAAGATCACATCCTTTGAATGTTGATTTATTTTTTAAATAGTTATTTAGTTTTGTGAATTTTACTGATAATTTTTTCATTTTGTTTTCAACAAGATGGACATCATGTCATTATGCATCATGTGTGTGATAATTTCTCTGAGACAATTTCTCAGAACAGTGGATCAGTAGATACCAATCCTTTTTTTTCTCCACCTTGGTCTCCTGATCTATTACCGCAGGATTTTTCTTGTGGGATCTCATCAAATTCTCATGTTTGCATCGAAACCTAATTCTTTGGATGATTATAAGGCTGAGATTATAAATCCGATTCTTTAAATTACTGAGAAGTATTTAATGAAAGTTTACAAAGTTTGAAAATCCATGAGAGTGATCAATAGCACAGGATGGTGTTTACTCTGAATTTTAATAAGAAGAATATAAATATTTTAATATATTAAACAATTAACCTTTCAAATGCTATATTTATGGCATTTATTGTTTTGAAATTACTAATGAAGTCTCAAGTTTTAGTATTCATTTTTGAAATTACTAAAATTTAAGACTTCATTTTGTTTGGAACATGTGGCATTTAAGACACCTGTGTGTACCTAGAAAGACATACCTAGCAATCAGTTAAAGATATAGGACAAGAACTCTGAAATGAAAGACATACCTAGCAATCAGTTAAAGATATAGGACAAGAACTCTGAAATGAAGACAGAATAGAGAATAATGAGTTCATTTAGAGCCTGGTGGGTGAGGGATAAGTACATAAGGAAGGACTGCAGGAAAAAGGAAACTAGTTTGGGGACAATTACATTAGACCAACTAAACTTTGTTTTACAAGTTGTCAGTCTTTAAAAATTTATAGATTTAGACCTGGAAAGGGCATTAGAGTCCATTTAGAGTACAACTCCTTAACTTTATATATGAGCAAGTGAAGAAACAAAGAAGGTAAATGACTTGTCTAAGGTCACACAGCTAGTAAGTGCCTGAGTTCTGATAGGTGCCCAGCTCTTCCTGCTTCCAAATTCAGCAATTTACCTTCTTTTCCACGCTGTCTCACTGATGGAGAGGTGTGTCAGTATAATATGCAGATTTAGGTTTCTCCCTATAGAACTCACACATTATAAAAGAGAAGTAAAGACTTGTAAGAGATCTGTTTGGAGAAGTGCATGTAATTCCATTTGATTAAATCATGGATTCATGAGGTTGAGTGTTATTATATTATATGAAAAGTGATTTATGAAAGATTGTAGGGGCCTTGCAGTGAAGATTAAAATATTTGATTCCTTCTTGATAGCAATAAGGAACTACTGAATGCTTTTATGCAAATTAGTGTGATCTGAGCTTGAATTGGAAAGCTTATAAAAGTTTAGATTAAAAACTAGTGGGAACCTTATGGTCATTTAGACCAACTTCTTGATTGTTCAGATTATCAAAGTAAGACCTAGGTAGCTTGTAACTTCCCCTAAAAACATTAGATAGCAAATAGAAGATTCCAGCATCCAAACCCTGATCTTCTGACTCCATATATACTTCTTTTTCCAAAATGCCACAATTCCTCATAAGGAAAAGAAACTGGAAATGGGAGAGTTCAGAGACTGTTACAATACTCCAGATAAGGACGAATGGGAACTTGAATGAAGTTGGTGATTTTCCTTCTATCATTTTCAGAATCCTGACTAAAGGAATGAAAAATGAATGGTGAAAATTACCCAGGTCCCAGAATGGATAGTTTAGGTACAGCAGAAGGTCAAGGAGGTAAGAAATTCTCAAATCCTAGGGAGACCACCCAAGTTATAAATGATCTAAGTAACTAAGTAGCATTTTCCCATAAATTGTGAGACAATATAGACTGTACAGATCACTCATTTGAGTAGTCACCTAAAATAGAGACTATATTATATCCACCAATAAAATTTTGTTTCTTCTTTGGGTTTGAAAACTTAGTAAACAAACATTCCATGATGTGATATTCTACTACTGTAGATGGTTAATATTGGATTACAGTATCTACTAGTAAATATAGAAGATAGTGAAGGAAAGGGAAATTTGCAGTACTATATACTATTGAGAATAATTTGCACAAATTTTGATGTTTTGACTTATTTGAATAGCCTAGTTAGAGCTAGAGAGAAGAGGAAGGTGAAAGTAAGAAACCTACTTGTAGAAAAGACAAAAAAAAATGATCTCTAGGATGAGTTTACATAATCTAATAGGACACAGATGGTTTGTAGTGAATCAGTCCTTAGGACATAATCTCTTTTTATGGGTTACAATTAAGCAGAGTATAATAAATCTGTTATTTGCCCAGCTGTGGATTAATAGTTCTTGGTAAAGATGAGTGTGGGCGGATCATGTTTAATGAACTGTTGGGTGAACTGACAACCATCCAATAATAAGGATACACACCCATATTTCCTTTCATTTAACCTCCTTTTACAACTTGACAGCTTAATTCATGATATCTTGCCCTTTTCTCTCCTCTTAAAAGCTGAAATGAAAAGTTGTCTTGAGACCAGAATGGAACTTTGCTGGGTTTGTGTGAACTTCAGAAGCAGATTTTTGGACAATCAGGGCAACCCCTTTTAACTTTAGGATTTTATTTGCCAGTAGATGGCAGCGATGAGTAACAGCTCTTGGTCTTAGCCTCAACCAAATGGTATACATAGAAGTTTCATTTTAATTCATTTAGCTCTCTCTGTGGCTTTGTTTATACATATGTCAAAACAACCAGATGACAAATGAAAATCCAGTCAATTAACCAGCTGTTTTGTCTCCATTCTGCTAAGCAAACAGTTTGGCAAACTTGTTTGGGTTTTTTAATTTTTTTTTTCCCCATGATCTAAGTAAATCCACTAATTGTTTTGCTATTATATAGAACATCATTAGCATTTTGGAAAGCACAGACATTTAAGTATTGAAGAATTCTAAAATCTAAATTTTATTTAAAAGTGCAAATGACAATTGGTTTCTACATCTAAGATGGTTTTTTAAATTATATGGCACAAATATTGGATAGGGTGCTGAACTTAAGATATTGTGATTCCAAAACCCTCCTCAGACACTAGCTGTGTAAACCTGGGTAAGCTTATCAATTCCTCTCAGTCTTAGTTTTCTGATGTATGAAATAGTGTATTTCACAGGAAAATTGTGATACTTAGATGAGATAATATATGTAAAGTGCTTTGTAAAATCTTAATACATAATTTTAAATTATTATTGGTAGTGGTAGTAGCAACAGCAGCAATAGCATCAGTAGTAGTAGTAGTAGTTAGTAGAGGTAATTTAGAGATAGTAACAGAGCTTTTAATTTGATATCTACAGTTTTAGATTCCCTGATTGTTTTCCTCTGTATACGTATTGCCCTAAATTTCCTCAGTCCTTATCCATTAAGGTAAAAAGAATTGTCCTCCTTCCCCTCACTTTCTCTTAACTTGGTAACACTACCACTCTTCCCCATGGCAGACCAAAAGGTTACCTCAGGGAATAGGAAAGGAAATGACATCTCAAGATATGGTCACTAGTTCTTCATTATCTCTCTAAAACAAAGCAAAACAAAACAGGGGAAAGATAAAATTATGAAACTCAAGAGAGAGGCTAGAATAAAAAAAATGAAGGCAGAGAAAAAATTAAAAAGTGAGAAAATAGATAGGGAAGAAAACACATGGCAAGGACCAGTAAGTAGCTAATGCAGATTATTTTTCACACTTTTCATTTTTTAATTGAATAGCTAAATTGCTATGGTTATCTAAAAATAGAGAATCAAGTTTCAATAGTGGGGTTGCTGTCATGACAAAAAAAATGTGTTAGGAATGGGGGAATGTCAGCTTTCTTTCTTTGTCCTCTTTTGAGCCTATACATCTAATAAGTAGTTGCTTATTAAGTAATTGTTGAATGAATTATGTGTCATTCAAGTATTAAAATGGATCTGTTATCTCATCATTTTGAAAGTTTTTGTATTGTCTGTTCCAATAACTCAGATCTCATTCATGTCTGCTATCTTGTGTGACTCTTGTCTATTTCTTCCCATGTTTATTGTCTGCAAACACCCAAAGTACTAGCAATCTCTCTTGCTTTCCCCTGACAATGTGAAAGAACCAGTGAAACATTCTCGTTATTGAGTTCTCATACTTTATGGCCAGTTCATTTTTTCTTCCTTCTTTACAATTCCCTGATGACATTTTTGACCCCTGTTCTTTGGAATTTCTCATTAGGTAGCTTATTCACTGTGCATTTAGCTCAGTGACAAAGTATAGCTTACTCACTGTGCTACTTATCTACTGTATACCTCTCAATCATAGTGACATTCATTTTTAGTTTTTCAAAGTTTGCTGTATTCCTTGTGTAGATTTTTTTAACCCTGATGATCTTTATCCTAATTTTACTATCAAAGACAAGATGCAGATTTGCGGAGGAAAACTATTCCATCAGGTTTCTAAATTTACCAGCAAGAGGCCAGGTTTGAATTTCCGATGCCCTAAGTTGAAGCTTCAACTGGTCTGCATGCCTGTAAGAGTATCATTTTAGTCAGCCAGCCCTAATTAGCTTTCAGGAGGTGAATTTACTAAAGTGTTAGAGTAATAACATTTGGCAAAAATACAAGACCCCAGCACTTGTGACATTCTCTCCCATGAGCACATAAATATCTCAAAGAAAAATGGGCTCAAACCTAGAGAATAGAATTGGTAAAGGGGTAACACAACTCCTTATCGCTGGAATTCCCTTTCTAGATTTCTGAGATGCCAAAATATCTTGCCTCAGGTCCTCTATAATTTCTTTGTCAGGCTTCTTGTAGATCCATAATCCTAGGTCGATTATGCCCTTGACTTTCAATGTAAACATTGACATCAGATGGAATTCCATCATCCAAAACCATCAAATTTTGCAGGGACCTCATCTATCCAAACAAATGTTTACGAGGGAGAAAGCCTCCTTCTTAAGACTTCTTACTTAGATGAAGTCAATATAGTCCAACTCCTCCTACCTGCTCTATGCCCTTTTCAGAGGAGAATATTAATAATAACAGCAATATCTGGTCTTTATATTTGGCTTTGAGGTTTGCAATGGATAATAAAAAAATATTACTATCCTATTTTATCCTCTTCAAGGCCCAACACCATACTTTACATATTCTTGATAATTAGTAAAGGCTTGTAATATATATACATATTTATAAGAAAGACAAATATAGTAGTGGATTATCATTTCATTTATGAGAATAATTCCCACTAGGGTGGGAGTTACTTTCATCAAAGAATACTAAATCCCAAGTATTACTGGAGAGGTAAGATTTGAATAATTACTCAAGGTAATATTAAAGTCAGAGTCCCTCAACTAATATATGTCACTGGCATGATCTGCACCCAGGTGTATTTTAATTCCCAGCACAGCATTCTACCCACTGTGTTATCCTGTCATCATCATTATCATCATTGTCACTTAATACTGTAAAAGGTCATAACCGGTCAACTAATAAATACCTTTTTTTAAAGCAACTGTTATGTTCCAGATGTTCCAGAAACTCTTCTAAACAAAAGGTATGCAAAGAATGTTTTAGGTATTTAAGTTCTCAAGGAGTTCACATTCTAATGGAGGAGATAACATACATATATCTGAGATAAGATGCATATGACTTTGTATATAAAAGATATATACATGGTAAATGGAAAGCAATCCCAGCCAGATGAAAAGAGGAATGCAGTGGATATGGAAGGATGAGAAAGGATTCATGCAGAAGGTGGATTCTCAAATATATTTTAGGGTCTTTATTTATAAACGAAGTATTTTCTGTTAGTTTATGGCATATATAGCATTCTTGGTATATAATTTTGCTAATATATGATGTATTTTTAACTGTTTACTAAGTGATAAATTTTGCAACCTGAAGTGATGTGTTGCAGTTTCTCTGATTTCCTCGAATAAGCTGCATTTACCAGTTTTGTGTCTCCACCATGAATCCTTCCATTTCTGTAAACAATTCCATGACAGTTCTTTTTGATGGTTACTTTTTTTTTTTTTTTGGAAGTAATCCAGGGAGAGCTTTTTGATTTTACTCTTGAATTGTAACCCTTTCCAATGTTCCATACTGCCTTTAAATTACTTTTTGTTATATTGGACAAAACCTGTGTTTGAATGTCAGCATTTTTGTTGCTCTATGAATTAAAGTATAGTTGTAGAAGTATTTCAGCACTTCTTTAACCCATGTATCATTCTCTGAGGACATCTATCAATATTATTGCTTCTTTTGACAAGGAAGTGTCATTCCTTATATAGCTGTCTTGTGATAATTGCCTCTCTTTTTTAAATCATTTACAGAATTTGTTGATATTGTTTTAAATTATTTTAGAATATTTTCCAAATCTGTTGTGAGTCATTTTGCAGTTCAGAAAATATATGTTAAGGCTGTTATTGTAAAGGTGTTAATTTCACTATGTTCCTATTGAGGTTTGCTTTCAAAATGCTTATAAAGTAAGTCTATTGACATGTGCAGTTGTGGCTTTCCTTTTCAGCTCAATCTTATCTGGAAAAAACTAAAATAATTTTAGCATAGCCTTCATCCTTTGAATTAATTTGACCTCAAGATTCAAGAAGAAAGCCTTCATATTTCCATTATTAACAAGACCTCAATTTTTATTTATCTTTTTTTAAGGAGTTCAGGTGGAAACAGTCCTAATATAAGGTAGCAGATGCTATTTTCTTTATACTTACTCTATAGGCTATTGGACAGGTGAATAAACTAACTGCTCTCTGTAATTAAATGAAAGTAGTATATAAACTCCTCTCTGGAGATACACAGCAAGTATTTTATGGACAATTCTAGTAACAGGCTTGGATAAGAAATATGGTACATATCTTATCCTGTTCCCAAATGTGTTTCAGTTTTACACTGATTTTTAAAATCTATATGCTTCTTATTGCTTGTATGTTATATTTATTTGGAATTATGATATCTATTAAAACATTGTTATTTATATGTGGATCACTCTTTATGTACAGATAACTGTAAACTACAGGTAGGTCTTTAATAATGTTCTGCTTCCAAGACAGTTTATTGGTTTAGTTATGAAAGGTTATGAAAAAACTATATTTTAGTATGAAGATTTGTTATCTGTCACTCTATGAAAGATAGTAGTTTCTCAATGTCTAGTTTTAGTCCCAGGTTGTGCTTTCCAAGTAGTAAGAATTAATTTTATTTATATTTTACAACCTGCAATGATGTGATAGATAAATAATTTCTATTATTTCTTTACATCATTTTCATCAGTTATGAAATACGGGTTTCTATATGAGAACATCAGGCTATCCCTCATATAACATTTGAATTTAGGTCACAAACCAGTCTTTTTGCTGTTAAAAAAAAATCCACATTAAATCCATCATCTGTCCAATGACTTTTGTTCAAAATATTGTTTGATGAGTTCATATAGGTGATGTCAAAATGACACTTTGATTTCACACACTAAGCTCTTGGCCATTTCATAATCTTTCTGGAGGAATATCTAGATAGTAGTTGTAATAATAATTTTCAAGTTAATGAGTTTTTAAAGACTTATGGAAGAATCAGTATATATAATGGAAAAAGCAATGTAGTTATAATCAGGAAATCTTTATTGAAATTCTGTATAAATTTTGAAGCTTTGGATTCAATTTTTGGATACAATTTACTTGGAATCTATGAGCTCTAGTTGCTTCTATATATCTGCATGTGTGTGTATCTGTGTGTCCATGTGTAATTTATATTTTTAATGAATTAAAAAAAAACTTCCAAATTCTACCCACCTCCACACACACATACACATCAAGAAGGCAAGGAATGTGATCATTATACATGTGAAATCATGCAAAACATATTGGTATATTAGCCATGTTGCAAAAAAAAAAAAGAGGGAGGAAAGAGGGAAGTAAAGAAAAAAAGACAGTGAAAAAGTGTTTCAATTTGCATTGAGACTCCATCAGTTCATTCTCTAGAAATGGATAGTATTTTTCTTAGTAAGTCCTTGGTATTGTCTTGAATCACTCTATTTATCAAAATAGCTAATTCATTCACAGTTTATCATCACAAAACTTCGTTGATACTGTATACAATGTTCTCTTCACTTAACTTTGTATAAATCTTCCCATATTCTTGTGAAACCATCCCACTAGTCATTTCCATAGCACAATCACAATCACACCTGTACCATCTGTACACGACTGGTACATGACTGATTTTTTGATCTGAGGGTCAAGATTTATATACTCTCTTTAGCAAGCAAGCAAGCAAAGTTATTCCCGTGGGAACATTTTTAGTTTACATCTTTTACATCCATATCTTAGTTCCTTCTGCATAGCAACCTCAGGGCACGCAATCAGGGTCAGGACGATCTCATTCTTGCTTATCAAGAGTGGAATGGTGAGCCAATTTCCTGAGAATATCAGCCTTTACACTGTACAAGTCCCAAGTACCTCACATTCTGGACTCCATCAGTACCAGTTCTCTACAAGCCTCCCCTAATTTGTTTATGATATCCCTCTTTATGTCTAAATTATCTACTCATTTTGGCCACAATTTATTATAGGATGTGAAATATTGATCTAAATAGGAGACAAACTGCTTTCTAGGAATTTTTTGTCAAATTGTGTTTTATTGTCCCAAAAGCCTTGATATTTGAGTTTATCAAACACTAATTCACTATGGTCAATTGCTCCTGGGTAATCTATACCCAATAAATTCCACTAATCCACTATTTTATTGCATCAACATCAGTTGCTGCTCTGATAGTAAATTGTTTAATTTGGAAAGGTTACTAGCTAAGACTAAATTGGAGGGATAGTTGGTACATGACCTTTTGTTGGCAAACTTAATATAGCTTCTTAGGCTGAGATGCCACTAAGTATGGATCAGTTCTCTTCTGCTTGTTCATGCTTTTGCTTGACAATTAACACAAAGAAAGCAGGGATTATCCATCAGTCAGCACTACATCACCCATATGTGGAACCATCAGTTGCAGCAAATATGGTGATTTTTAATATTATAGATAAGTTTACTTACCTTGGCTAAATAGATTCCAGGGATTTGCACATCGATAATAAAGTTAATGCACACATTGCCAGAGCTACCCTCAGTGACTGGGAGTCACGAAAAGAAAGTGTGTGAAAGAAAAGGCATTAGACTACCTGTCACATGGAAAGTCCATGGAGCCATTGTGCTATCCTCATTGTTGCTACAAAGGCTTTTTAAGCAAACATCTCTACAGTAAAAGTCCTGCTTGGTATTACCTCACTCTAAGTGAATACCTGAATAGACCTTAGCCAAAAAATGTCAAGGTCCCCCACTGTCTCCAGTCATCCTGATGAATATCTGGTCACTGGATCCAGATGGCTCAGGAGAAGAAAATAAGGGTGGTGACCTTGCACAGCCCTCCCTCACTCACAACAAAGTCAAGTGTAAGTCATGTCATCATTTCTGTGATGTCATGATCTTCGAAAATGGAGGATGAATAACAATGAAGCCTGGACAGCTTACTAGTGTCATGTCAGGAAACTGAATCATTTTATTTGAATTATCTTAGGAGGAATGTGAAGATCAACTGGCAAGATAAGGTACCAGAAGATACTGAGATCCTCTCTCAAACTCAACTGATAAACAAACTTCTGCAGAGAGTGCAACTCCAATGGGCTGACTACATTGTCTGAATGTCAAATACACATTTGCCTAAAAGAATCCTTTCATATAGAACTCATCCTAGGCAAGCACTCACATGGAGATGAGAAGATGTGATACAAGCGCACTGGACTTTGAAGAACTTTGGAATCAATTGAGAAACATGGAAGACACTGACAGAGGGCTGCCAAAAGTAGTGTGCCTCTATCAAAGAAGGTGTGATGTTTTATAAGTAGAGCAAAATAGCAGTGATTCAGAAACAAAGATGACACATGCAAATTTTTTTTGCAGTTTCACTCCAAATGTTCATATTGACTTTTTGTGCCTGATTTGTGGTCGAGCCTTCTGAGCTCATCTTTGTGTGATCAACCGCAGCTTGACATGTTATACTTTCAACCAAATATAATGATGTCATTTTGGTCATCTTTGAGAATGATGGAAAACAACCAGTCAACTCTATTGCCTAGCCAGTTATCAATTATTTTCATGATTACCATTTTGTAATACAGTTTCAGATCTGGTACTGCTGGGCCACTTTCTTACACATTTGTTATCATTGATTCCTTTGATATTGTTGAGCTTTTGGTTTTCCAAGATGAATTTTATTGTTTATTCTACCACTATGAAGTAACTTTTGTTAGTTTGGTATGGAACTGAAATAATTAATTTAGATAGAATTGTCATTTTATTATATTGACTTGGACTACCCACGAGGAATGGATATTTCTTCAAATGTTTAGAGCTGTCCTAGTGTGAAAAGTATTTTGAAATTCTGTTCATATAGTTCCTGGGCTTGTCTTGCCAGGTAGACTCCCAAATATTTTGTATTGCCTACAATTATTTTAAATGGAATTTCTCTTTCTATATCTTGCTGCTGAGTTTTGTTGGTAATATATCATAATTCTGATCATTTATATGGGTTTATTTTATATCTGGCAAATTTGCTGACGTTGTTAATTGTTTCAACTATTTTTTTTAGTTGATTCTCTCAGGTTCTCTAAACATACCATCATATAATTTGCAAAGAGTAATAGTTTTGTTTTCTCAATACCTATTTTTTTCTTTCAGTGTCTTTTGCTTGTTTTATTGTTATAGCTATATAGTAGTTCTAATAGTATTCTATATAGTATTTCTAATACAATTCTGAATAATAGTGTTGATAATAGGAATCCTTACTTCCCCCCAGATCTTACTGGGAATGCTTTTAACTTATCCTATTATAGATAATGCTTGCTAATGGTTTTAAACAGATCTTTTAATTTAAGGAAAACTCCATTTATTCCTTTACTTTATATCATTTTTTAATCAGAATCAGTGTTGTATTTTGTCAAAAGTTTTTTCTGCCCCCATTAAAGTAATCATATAATTTCTGTTAGTTTTGTTATTGATATGGACAATTATGTTGATAGTTTTCCCAACATCGTGCTAGTTCTTCATTCCTGGTATAAATCCCACCTGGTCAGAATGATGTATGTTTGTAATTTCCTTGCTTATATATTATCTTATTTATTTATTTATTTAATTTTCTTACATTCATTTTCACAAATATTTGGGTTCCAAATTTTCTCCCCTTTTATCCCCTCCCCCCACCCCAATACCCCAAGCAATCTAATTTTCCCTATCTCCAATCTGCCCTCTCTTCTGTCATCTCTCCCTTCTCTTGTCTCCATCTTCTCTTTTCTCCTGTAGGGCCAGATGACTTTCTATTCCTCCTTAACTGTATGTCTTCTTTCCTAGTTGCAACAACAATACTAAACAGTTGTTCCTATAACTTTGAGTTCCAAATTCTCCCCATCCCTCCCTCCCCACCCATTCTCTTTGGGACAGCAGGCAATTCAATATAGGCCATATCTGTGTAGTTCTGCCAATGACCTCCCTGATAGTCGTGTTGTGTAAGACTAACTGGATTACCATCCCTCCTAACCTGCCCCTCCTTGTTTCTCTTCTGTCTTTCGATCCTGTCCCTCCCCAAGTGTTGACTTCAAATTGCTCCCTCCTCCCTTTGCCCTCCCTTCCTTCACCCCCCCCTTGCAATATCTCTTTCTCCCCCACTTTCTTATACTGTAAGATAGGTTTTCATACCAAAATGAGTGTGCATTTCACTCCTTCGTTTAGTCAAATGTGATGAGGGTAAAGCTTCTTGTTTTTTTGTTTTTTTTTTTTCTCAGCTCTCCTCTTTTTCCCTCCACTAAGAAAAACTCCTACCTGCCTCTTAAATGACATATAGTTAACCCCTTCCCTTTCCCTCTCTTTCCTCCCCCTACATTTCTCTCTCACCATTCACCCTAGTTTCTTTTAAGGTATGGTCCCATCCTATTCAGTTCAATCTGTGCTCTCTATCTCTGTATGTGTGTGCATGTGTGTGTGTGTGCATGCGTATACATGTGTGTGTGTGGTCCCACCAACTACCCAGATACTGAAAAGTTTTAAGAGTTAGAAATATTGTCTTTCCCTGTATGAGTGTAAACAGTTCACTTCTGGTAAGTCCCTTAAGACTTCTCTTTGCTGTTTACTTTTTCATGCTTTTTCTCATTCTTGTGTTTGAAAGTCAAATTTTCTTTTCAGCTCTGTTTTTTTCATCAAGAATGATTGAAAGTCCTCTGTTTCATTGAAAGACCATATTTTCCCCTGAAGTATTATACTCAGTTTAGCTGGGTAGGTGATTCTTGGTTTGAGTCCTAGTTCCTTTGCCTTCTGGAATATCCTATTCCACGCCCTTCGATCCCTTAATGTAGAAGCTGCTAGATCTTGGGTTATCCTGATTGTATTTCCACAGTACTGGAATTGTTTCTTTCTAGCTGCTTGTAAGATTTTTTCCTTGAGCTGGGAATTCTGGAATTTGGCCATAATGTTCCTAGGAGTTTCTCTTTTTGGATCTCTTTCATTTGGTGATCGATGGATTCTTTCAATACTTTTTTTGCCCTCTGGTTCTAGAATGTCAGGGCAGTTTTCCTTGATAATTTCATGGAAGATGATGTCTAGGCTCTTTTTTTGATCTTGACTTTCAGGTAGTCCCATAATTTTTAAATTGTCTCTCCTGGATCTATTTTCCAGGTCAGTTGTTTTTCCCATGAGATATTTCACATTCTCTTCCATTTTTTCGTTCTTTTGGTTTTGTTTCATGATTTCTTGGTTTCTCATAAAGTCACTAGACTCCATCTGTTCCATTCTAATTTTGAGAGAACTATTAAATTCAGTGAGCTTTTGAGCCTCTTTTTCCATTTGGCTCATTCTGCTTTTGAAAGCATTCTTCTCCTCATTGGCTTTTTGAACCTCCTTTGCCAATTGGGTGAGCCTATTTTTCAAGGTGTTAATTTCCTCAGCATTTTTTTGGGTCTCCTTTACCAAGGTATTGACCCGGTTTTCATACTTTTGTTGCATCTCTGACATTTCTCTTCCCAGTTTTTCCTCCACCTGTCTAACTTGCTTCTCAAAATCCTTTTTGAGCTCTTCCAGGGCCTAAGCCCACCCCCTGGGGTGTCTGGGGTACTGAGGCCGCGCCCTCCACGTCTTTCCCTGATGGCAAGGATACGTCCTCCTCATCAGATCCGAAGGTCGGGATCATTTGCATTTGTTGGAAAAAACTCTCTAAAGTCTTATTTTTCTTCCCTTTTCTAGGCATTTCCCCAGCCAGTTACTTGACTTCTGAGATTCCTTTCCACCCCTGCCTGGATCCGCCCAGCTAGTGCTTGGCCTCTGAGATTTAAATGGGCTTTCCTCCTGCCGGCTGTCAATCAGTGAGCTTTAGTTCAGGTGCTGGGGTGGGGCCAGGGCCGCCTCCAAGACTCTGATCCCTCAGGGGCTTTATGCAGAGACTTTCAGGAATGGAGCGGGTGGGGGCGGGGTGGGGGGCCCGCCTCCCAAGCCCCGCTCCCCCTGGGGGCTTTAAGCAGAAGCCTTCAGTAACAGAGCGGGGTGGGGGCAGGGCCATCTCCCAGGCTCAACTCCGTCAGTTCCTATGCAGGAATCTTCCGTAATGAAGATCCTGCCTGCCGCTGGGGGATTCCTGGGTCCAGTCCGCCTCAGCTACCGCCCACACCTCTGCCTCCGCCACTTCCTGACCCCCGTCTCTGCTGCCGCCGCTTCCTCCCGAGGGGGCCCGAGTCACGGAGATGCCCTGCTTCCCCTCTCCTCCATCCCGGCCTCTCTCACTGACCTGCTTCTGTGGGCAGAAGGACTTTCCCGGCTGCCGGAGCCTCCGTCTCTGAAGCCTGCTCGGATCAGCTTCTCTGGTGCCGCGGCCAAGGCAGCGTTGGCAGTGGGGTCCACTTTCCGGGGCGCGCCAGACTCTGGGGATGGGTCTCCAGGGCTCCCTGGAACGGAAATCTCTTCACCTCTGCTTCTGCACACCTTGTATTGACCCAGAAGTTATGGGGGACTCTTTTTACATTAAATCTATGGGCTTTTGGTTTCAGAGTTCGTAAACGTGCGTCCTTCTACTCCGTCATCTTCGCTTATATCTTATCTTAAAAGTTTTGCATTAATATCTATTAGATAAATTGGTCTATAGTTTTTTATCCTCTGTTTTTTGCTCATTTTGGTATGGGTATCAGCATCAAATTTGTTTCATAAAAGGATCTGAAAGAAGTCCTCTGACTATTTTTAAACAATTTAATATTGGAATTAATTTTTCTTTAACTGTTGGTAGAATTCACTTGTAAATTCATATTGGAGATATTTTGGTGACCTCATTCATGGCTTATTCAATTTCTTTTTCTAAGATAGGGCTATTTAAGCATTATATGTCCTCTTCTGCTAATCTGGGAAATTTATATTTCTGTAAATACTGAAACTTTTCATTTATATTGTTTTATTTATTAGAATATATTTCGGCAAAATAATTCCTAATAATTGCATGGATTTGATTTTCAGTGGTGGTGAATTAACCTTTTTCATTTTTGGTGCTGGTCAAGTTTATTTTCTTCTTTCCTTTTTTTAAAAAATTAATTAAACAATGGTTTATCTATTTTATTTTTTTTCTTAAAATCATCTCCTAATTTTTATTAGTTCATTTGTGCATATTGTGACATAGTATTTCATTAGTTCATTTATTAAACTTTTTATTTTATCAATTCCTTGTGTGATTTTTCAGGAATTTTAATTACTGTTTAATTAGAGTTTTTTAATTTATTATTTTCCTTCTTTATTTTTTTAATTTCATACCCAATTCATTGATCTGCACTTTCTCTAATTTATTGGTGTAAATTTTTAGTGATATGAAATTTCTCTCAAGTATTGATTTTGTAACATCTTATAATTTTCATATGTTTTCTCTTTTTGGGCATTTTTATTGAAATTATTGTTTCAATAATTTGTTCTTCTTCCACTCATTCTATAGGATTAGATTATTTAGTTTCCAATGCATTTTTAATCCATGCTTCTGCAGACCTTTATTGAAAGTGATTTTGATTGTATTATTTCCCCTTCTACTTTCCTTTTGGGTAAGATAGATTTCTATACCCAAGTCTGTATCTTATTCCTTCTCTGAACTCATTCTGATTAGAGTGAGGTTCAAGCATTGCCTGCTCACTTTCGCCCATTTTTCAATTCAGTATGAAAGCTTTTCCTTCCATACCTTATTTATGTGAAATAATTTTCCCCATTCTTCCTTTTCTTTCCCACTTCTCACAGTTCATCCACCTTTGTCATCGCACAGTCCTCTTATTTTTATATCATCTAATCATAGTTAACCCACACCCTTGACTTCTGTCTGTATATTCCCTCTAAATGTCCTAATAATGAAAAAAAAAGATCTTAGGAACATCAAGTATCTCTTCCCATAAAGTCAAAATATTAACCATATGAGACTGTGTACTTTATTATACTTCTTTTGAGTCTTTCTTTGAAAAGTCCAAAATTTTATTCAGATTTGCTCTTTTCATCAGGAGTGCTTCAAAGTCCTCTTTTTCACTAATTTCCCATTTTCTTCTCAAATGATTATACTCATTTTTACTAATTGAAGCATCTTGCTTTCCAGAATATCATATTTCAAGCTTTCTACTAGTATAATTTGAAAAATGCTCAATCTTGTATGATCCTGAGTATGGGTGCATAATATTTGAATTGTTTCTTTTTGACTGCTTGCAGTATTTTCTCCTTGACCTGGGAGCTCTTGAATTTATCTAAATTATTTCTGTGAGTTTTCACTTTGCGATCTCTTGCACGAGGTGATCAATGGATTCTTTCAATTTCTATTTGTCTCTTCTCTTGTTTTAGGATACCTGGGCAGTTTTTATAGAAAAGTTCCTGAGAGACATTGTCAAGGATCTTTTTATCTTGTTTTTCATGGCTTTCAGGCAGTACAATAATTCTTGAATCATCTCTTTTTTCTCTTTTCCAAGTCAATTGTTTTTCCAAATGAGATATTTCACATTCTTCTACTATTTTTTCCTTCTTTTGACTTTGATTGTTTCTTGATACTTCATAGATTCATTAGCTTCCATTTATCCTATTCTAAAGAATCATTTTCTTCAGTGACCTTTTATCCTCTTTTTATTCATTTGGGCAAGGAGATCTTTCTTTAGGCAACCTTTTCTACTTTTTTTACCGTTGGGTCAACTGTCTTTTTAAGATGTTGTTTTCTTTAGCAGTTTTTGTTCCTGTTTTACCAAATGATTGTTTTTATTAAAAATGATTGTTTTTATTAAAAAAAATTCTCACTTTTTCCATTTTTTTCTATGTCTCATATTTTAAGAAGCTTTATTGAGCTTTCCCAAGAATTCTTGTTGACCTTGGATATAATTTATATTATTTTTTAGTTTTACTTGTAGCTATTTTGATATTGATTTCTTCTTCTGAGTTTGTGTCTTGAGAGCAGCTTTTTATGTTCAGTTTTGTTAAATTATTGTTTGCTCATTTTTCCAACCTGTGTCATGACTTTTTGTTAAAGTTGGGTTTTGCTCCTGGGATAGAGGAGGAACTTTCTTAGTGCTATTTTCAAAGCTAGTTCTGGGGATAGTTTGGGGTTGGTATAATCCAAGGAAAGTTGTGGTCACTGTTTTTCTGGCCTGTCTCCAGTCTTTACTCAGGAAGGGCAGTTTCTCCTCCGTAGCCACAAGTGCTATCACTCCTTTTGTCCCTGGAACTGTAACTCAAATTCCTTTTCTTCTTCAGTGCAAGTGCTAATGCTCCTTTTTTTGCCTTGTAACTGGAATTAGTCCCCCCACATTTTGAATGGCCAGAAGCACCCTCCCCCCAACACCCCTTGGAACTGTTACTAAGGTCCCTGCTCCACCATGGCTGCATATACTTATATTCCTCCTTATTCTGGAAATGCATTGAGCAATACAGCAACATCCTTCACCTAGTGCCAGCATAGCCTCACTTGTAATTTCTTTTGAACCAGTTATCTCACCCCTGCCATCTTGGGAGTGACAGCTCCTGAAATTCGTTCTTCTGTTTTTGAAGTTCCTACTGCTCCTGTCAGCCACCCCTAAGGAGTGCTGCTTTTATTGCCACAGTATGTATTCTAGGTTAAACTCACAGCTGGTTGTGACAGACCTTTTCTACTGACCTCCCAATTTGTTTTGGACTAGAAAATGTCTCACCCCAACACCCTATTGACTCTGCCACTCCACAGTTTGATTTGAGGTATTCTTTAAAGATTTTTGAAATGGAATGTTGAAAGAGTTCAGTTGAGTAGTTGTGCATATTGTGACACAGTAGCCACTTTGGCTTTATATTCATCTCAGCTGCTAATTATGTAACATGGATTAACAGTATTTAAATGAGTAGTGTCATATAGTTAGTATATCCCTTACTTTCATTTTATGAGAGTTGGATTTAGCTTGTTGCCCTACCGCTTAACTAGTTGTTTTTTTTTTTAATTTACAATAAATCACTTTTGTCTTTTGTTCCTTAGTACCTTAATCTATAAAATGGAATGAAGATGGTAGACAAGCTAATTTCTGATGTTCCTTCCTTTGCTAAATATTGATTCACCAGGTTTCTAAAGGTAGGTATTTTGGAAAATGTAAAGAACTACATAATTGAAAGTAATTTTAGTTTGTCTGTCTTCCTATATTTAATAAAAGTATTAACAATACTAATTTCCATTTTTCACAGTAACATCTTAAGAGAAACTTCATAAAGACAAGTTTAGTATTCAGAATGTACATCTATGATGGAACAGGTCAATGAACTGTCTATTTGCATATTTGTTTCTAAGAATGGATATGACCAGATGCTTTTGAGGAAAAAATAAAATCTATCTAATGAAACCTAATTTGTAACTTCATGCTATAGGGCAAATCCTCCTGTGCCCCAGCTGGTGATGGGCATTGAATCATGGCAAATGATAGTCCTTATTACATTTCATAAGCTGGCATGCATAATGAACATAAAAGCTAATCTTTAAAATCAACTCTTCCTATAAACAGGTTTCATGAATAATAAAGTCAATGGATTCATTTTTTTGTTATTTTACTTATATGTTTTAGGTAAACCTTAAATAGAAAATGAGAAGCAAAAAATGGGAAGATAATGAAAGTTGTCAATGAATTTGATATTTTTATATATCAGTATGATACCCCAAATCATCTGAAACTGTCATGAAGTGAGTCAGAAGGTAGAGAAACCCTCTGTCCAGGATATAATACTAGAGATTCTTCTATTGAAGGTTGTTGACTGAAATCAGACAATCTCAAAGATGTCTTCCATTTTTTTTGGTAATTCTATTACAGTTTATTTATACATCTAGAGTCAATGTGATATATAATGAGGAGGCATAGAAAGAAAGATTTTTGAACATTTTTTAAAAAGTGTCAAAAATAATTTTCTATATAATTGGGAATAATTAAATGTTATTCAAAAATCATAGCATATTCTGAATAAAATAAGCAAGTCTTTTCAAAATCTAGGCATTAAAAAAGGCAGTTATACTCAGTGATAGAAGTAGTGTCAGCCAAGGGAATCACTTAGGGATAGTGGAAAGGAGAAGAGTCTCTGTTTTCTTCTTGCCTTTGTTAACCTCAAAAGGTTGGACAATTTTAGATATCCTGTGGGCATCTTATTAGTGACCCTGAAACAAATGATTACAGTATCTGCTTCAGGAGCTGGAGATAAAATAGATGTTGGGTAAAAGGCAGAATGATCAGCATTTTCTAACATCTTCAATTAATCCCTCAACTCCTTAGTGTCCTATTAATAGAAATTTCCTATACATAATTGAAGAAATAAAATATTTGTTGTTATTTTCTAATTATATAGTCCTCTCCCACTCTTTGTGACCCTGTGGACTATCGCATACCAATAGTGTTTATGGAGTTTTCTTGGCAAAGATAGTGGAATGGTCTGCTATTTCCTTCTCCAGTGGATTAAGGCAAATGGGTATCAAGCGACTTTCACAAAGTTACACAGCCAGTAGGTTTTTGAGGCTAAATTTGAACACACATCACCCTGACTCCAGGGACAGCTAGGTAGTGTGGACAGTGTCAGTCCTGGAGAAAGGAAGATTCATCTTGTTGAGTTCAAATCCAGCCTCAGACACTATCTCACCTTAGGCAAATCATTCACCCTGTTTGCCTCAGTTTTTTTATCTGTAAAATGAGCTGGAGAAGGAAATAGCTGTATTGTTGTGAAGAAAACCCCAAAAGGGGTGGCAAAAAGTCTAATATAACTGACACAGCTCAACAACAACATTAACTTCCTAACTTTAGGCTCAGTATTCTGTCTACTGAACCATTAAATTGAAATAAATTATAACAACTATGTATACAATAAAATAGAGCAGACAATCTCATTCACTATTGCAACAACTACTTGTTTTCCTTGGATAAAGACAATGCAGCCTTGTTTAAATGGGCTTCTTTCACAATGATAAAATTATTTGGTCATGTCTTATTGATTCCTTCCCTTGAACTGGAATTGTTTTCTTATTCTGTGAGTAAATTCTGTCAAATGTATTTCAAACACTCCTCTTCTCCATTTTGGATGATAGACTACCACTTCTCTGCTGAAATGTAGTCACAAACTGTTGCTGATTGACAGTATACTTGGCAAAACTCACTTATGAGTTGTGAGTCACACTGTTTGCACATGTGCTCTAAGTCTGACTTAACTTTACCCTGGTCTCTGTATATTTCTAAGAGACTGTGTCCCATAATTTAGAGACAGGAGGATGGTGCATTTTTTGACAAAACTTGTTACCATATAACTTCAGTTAATATTTGTTTAAAAGGGTCAAGGTAATTGACTATCTAGTAAATTGATATCAACAGATAATCAATGGGGATAATACCCTGGTTGGGGCTCAGGATTACTAGAAAAATATTGTCCCTCTCACCATCATGTTTACTCATAAAATTGTAAGAAAAAGAAGTTAAAAGTAAGCTCTTTAGTTATTTATTTTCTCCAATTGCATGCAAAGACAATTTTTAACGTTTTTTACTTTGATTTCCAATGTTTCCCCTTCTGTCCTTCCATTTCCACCTCAATGAGAAGAGAAGCAATTTTGTATTAATTATACATGTACAATCATTAAAAATATATTTCCATATTTATCATATTCTTAAAAAAAATAAATTAAAAAATAAAAGACACTTCAATCTCATTCACACTCCACCAGTTCTTTATCTGGAGATGGATAGTATTTGTAATCTGAAGTCCTTTGAAATTGCCTTGGGTTAATGTTTCTGAGAATAGATAGGTAATTCATAGTGGATCATTGTATAATATTGCCATTATTGTGTATAATATTCTCCTGGTTCTGCTCACTTTTCATCAGTTCTTGTAAGGTTTTCCAAGATTTCTTTTGAGAGCTTCCTGATCATTTTTTAATATCATAATAGTATTCCATTAAAATCATATATCATGACTTGTTCAGTCATTCTCCAACTGATGAGTATTGTCTCAGTTTATAATATTTTCAATCACAAAAGAGCTGTTATAGATATTTTCCTGCTATCTGATCTTTCATTTTTTGTTTTTAATCTCTTTGTAATATAGATCAAGTAGTGGTATAGTTTGATCAAAAGGTTTGATTTTGGTTGTCCTTTGAATATATTTTCAAATTTCTCTCCAGAATGGTTAAATCTGTTGACAACTCCATCAACAATGCATTAGTGTCCTAATTTCCTCACACTCTTTCCTACATTTGTCATTTTCTTTTTCCATTAGGTATTCCATTAGGTAAATCAGAGTTGCTTTCATTTGGATTTCTCTATTCAATAGTGATTGATATGACTACAGATAGCTTATAAATTCTTCCCTTTTCCATAAATCTGACAGTTGAACTATCTCTTCCTCTCCTAGTTGGCTTATAGCATCAGTCTTTATACCTTCATTTACTCATTTGGACTTTATATTGGTATAGTGTGCAAGATGTTGGCATATGCCTAGTTTTTGTATTCTATTTCTGAGTTTTCCCAATAGTTTTTGGTATAGTGAGTTCTTATCCCAGAAGCTAGAGTCTAGGTTTTTCAAGCAGTAGGTTACTATAGTCATAGAATATTGTGTCTTGTGTACCTAACCTATTTCAGTGATCCATCACTCTATTTCTTAGCCAGTACCAAGTAATGTTGATGATTGCTGCTTTTTAATACAATTTAAAATCTAAAATGGCGAAACACTTTGCCTAGCATTTCTTTTCATTAATTTTCTTGATATTCTGGAATTTTGTTGTTCTAGATGAATCTTATTATTTCTTATACCTCTATAAAACAATGTTTGGTAGTTTGATTTGTATGGCACTAGAGAAGTAAATTAATTCAGGTAGAATTCTCATTTTTATTATATTAGTTCAATCAACCAATGAGCAACTGATATTTTCCAAATTATTTAGATCTGACTTTATTTGTGTGAAAAGTGTTTTGTAATTGTGTTCACATAGTTTCTGGGTTTGTTTTGAAGGTAGATTCTCACATATTTTATAAAGTCTACAATAATGTTAAATGAAACTTTCCTATCATTTGTTGTTGGGTTTTGTTAGGAATGTACAGAAATAGTGAGGATTTATATTGTTTTTGTTATATCCTGAAAATTTGCTAAATTTATTATTTCAAGTGGTTTTTCACTTGATTCTCTAGGATTTTCCGATAGCTTTTCATGACAGCTTTGTTTCTTCTATGCCAATTCTAATTCCTTCAACTTTTTGTCTTTTCTTATTGCTAAAGTTAATGTCTCTAGTACTATATTGAATAACAGTGGTGATGAAAGACATCCTTATTTTCCTCCCCCCAATTTTATTGGAAAAGCTTCTAGCTTATCACCATTTCATTTAATGTTTCCTGGTGGTTTTACGTAGTTGCTATTCAAAATTTTAAGAAAGGCTCTATTTATTCCTATGCTCTCCAGTGTTTTCAGTAGGAATGGATGTTGTATGCTGTCAAAAACTTTTTTTGCATCTCTGAGATAATTATATGTTTTGTTAGTCTTATTGTTGATATGATCAATTGTGCTGATAGTTTTCCTAATATTGAACCAGTCCTGCATTTTGGTATAATTCTTACCTGATCAAAGTGTACTATTCTCATGATAAGTTGCTACAATATCTTGGATAATATTTTATTTAAAATTTTTGCACCTATATTCATTAGGGAACTTAGTCTATGCTTTTCTCTCTCTGCTTTGACTCTTCGCATTTTAGATGTCAACATCATATTTCTATGATAAAAAATAATTTGGTAGGACTCTTTTGTCTATTTTCCTAAATGATTTATAGAGTATTGGAATTAATTGTTCATTAGAATTCACTTACAAATCCATAAGGTGCTGAGGAATTTTTTTTTCCCTTTGAGAATTCATTTATGGCTTGTTCAATTACCCCCCCCACCCCCCACCGCTTCCCCGAAATGGAGCTACTTAAGTATTTTATTTTCTCTTCCATTAATCTGAACAATTTGTATTTTTGGTAAATTTCTCTCCATTTCACTTTATTGGCATGCAATCAGCAAAATAACCCCTAATTATTCTATTAATTTCCTCTTCATTGCTGGTAAATTCACTCTTTCCATTTTTAGTACTGGTAATTTGGTTTTCTTCTTTATTTTTTAAAATCAATTTGACCCAAGATTTATCTCAGTTATTGTTTTATTCATCAAACCAGCTCTTAGTTTTATTTATTAGTTCAATAGTTTTTGTACTTTCAATGTTATTAATCTCTCATTTGCTTTTTAGAATTTCTAATTGCCTATTTAATTGAGGATTTTTAATTTGCTCTTTTTCAAGCTTTTTTAGTTGCACACACAATTCATTGAATACTTCTTTCTCTATTTTATTCGTGTAACCATTTAGAGATATAAAACTTCCCCTAAGAACTGCTTTTACTTCATCCCATAAGTTCTGGTGCATTGGCTCATTATTGTCATTCTCTTGGATGAAGTTATTGATTGTTTCTATGATTTCTTTTTTGACCCACTCATTCTTTAGGATTAGTTTATTTAGTTTCCAATTAATTTTTAGTCTATCTTCCCATGGCTCTTTATTGTATTCAATTTTTATGGCATCATGATTTGAAAAAGATGCATTTCATATTTCTGCCTTTCTGCATTGGATTGTAAGGTTTTTATGCCCTAATATATTGTCAGTTTTTGTGTAGGTGCCATGGATCACCAGGAAAAAGGTATATTCCTTTCTATCCCATTCAGTTTTCTCCAGAGGTCAACCATATCTAACTTTTCTAAGATTCTATTCATCTCCTTAACTTCTTTCTTGTTTATTTTGTGTTTAGATTTATATAGTTCTGAGAAGGGGAGGTTAAGGTTTCCCACTAGTATAGCTTTATTATTTATTTCTTCCTATAACTCCCTTAACTTCTCCTCTAAGAATTAGGATGCTATCCCACTTGGGGCAAATATATTTGGTAATGATATCACTTCATTGTCTATGGTACCTTTTACCAAGATATAGTGTCTTTCTTTATCTTTCTTAATTAGATCTATTTTTGTTTTTGTTTGTTTGAAATCAAGATTCCTGCTCCTGTTTTCATTTTTTTTAACTTCAGGTGAAGCAAATATACATTCTGCTTTAGCCCTTTACCTTTACTCTATGTGTATCTTTTCACTTCAAATGTGTTTCTTGTAAACATAATATAGGAGTATGATTTTTAACCCATTTTTCTGTTGACTTACATTTTATGGGAGAGTTCATCCTGTTCATATTCCCTGTTAAAATTAATACTTGGATCTTTCTCTAGATCTTATTCCACCTCACAATTTGTGCCTTTTTCTCTCCTTTCTTCCTTTCCCTACTTGTTCGAGTTTTGCTTCTGACCACTGCCTACCTCCATTGACCTTCCATTATATTAATCTCCTCCCTTTTCTTCTCCTTTTCCATTACTACTTTTACCCCATCTTCTCTCTTTTTTTCCCCCATTTTCCTTCCTACTTCCTATAGGGTAAGTTAGATTTATATTCCTAACAGATTATCTTACTCTCTCTTTGAGTAAAACTGAAGAAATTAAGGTCCAGACAATGCTCATCTCCCCCCTTCTTTTACTCTACTGTAATGTGGTGTAATTTACACTTGCCTACCTCTTCTTTTCCTCTTCTCTCATTACAATCCCTTTTCACCACTTAATTTCATTCTTTATCATCATATCAAAGTCAACTTATACCCACATCCTCTGTGTATGTCCCTTTTAAATTTCCTAATAAGTTTACAATCTTAAGAGTCACAAATGTCATCTTCCTTCATAGGAATGTAAACTGTTTGCCCTTATTAATAACATGTTGTTGCTGTTGTTTTCCTGTTCTTTTGCCTCTCTTGTGTCTTGTCTTTGAAGATAACGTTTTCTGTTGAGCTTTTTATCAGAAAGGTTTGAAAGTCCCCTATTCCACTGAATATCCATCTCCTCACCTGAAAGGTTATTCTCATTTTCACTGGGTAGTTGATCCTTGATTGTAATCCAAACTCCTTTACCTGACAGAATTTCATATTCCATGTCCCCTGATCATTTAATGTAGAAGCTGCAAAGTACTGTGCAATCCTAAGTGTGGTTCCAAGTTATTTAAAATGCTTCTTTCTGGCTGCTTGCAGTATTTTCCCTTTGACCTGGCAATTTTGGAGTTTGGCTGCAATATTCCTTGATATTTTCCATTTCACTTCCCTTTCAGGAGGTGATTGGTGGATTCTTTTGATAATTATTTAATTCTCTATTTCTAGGACTTCAGCAGTTTTCTTTGATGATTTGTTGAAAGATGCTGTCCAGGTTCTTTTTTTTTTTTTTCCATTATGGTCTTCACTTAGACAATCATTTTAAAATTATCACTTCTGTATCTATTTTCCAACTTAAATATTTTACCAATGAGGTATTATACATCATCTTTTTTCCCATTTTTTTGTTTTTATTTTACTGATTATCAATATTTCATAGAGTCATTAGCTTCCCTTTGCCCAAATTTAATTTTTTTACATATTGTATTCTTCAATTAGTTTTTGTACCTCCTTTTCTATTTGACCCATTTTAATTTTAAAAAGTTGTTTTCTTCAGCATTCTTTTTCTCCCATTTGACCAATTGCAATGTTCTCCTGGTTCTGCCCATTTCACTTTGAATCAGTTTATTTAAGTCTTCCTAGGTTTTATAGAAAGCATCCTGCTCCTCATTTTTAATAGCACATTAGTATTCCAGCACAATCATATGAAACAACATGTTCAACCATTCCTCAATTGATGGGCAACCTCTCAATGTCTAATTTTTTGCCACCACACACGCACACACACACACACACACACACACAAAACAAACCAAAAACAAAAAATTACATTACACATTTTTGTACATATAAGTCCCTCTCTATTTTCATTTATCTCTTTGGAATAAAAATATCACAGTGGTATTGTTGGGTCAAAGGATATGCACAGTTTTATGGCCCTTTGGATATAGTTTCAAATAGCTCTCCAAAATGGTTGGATCAATTCAGTAGTCCACCAAAAGTGCCTTAGTGTTCCTATTTTTTACACAGTCCCTCCAACATTTATCATTTTCCTTTTCTGTAATGTTATCCACTTTGATAAGTATGAGGTGCAGAACTATTTCAATTTGGATTTCTATAATCAGTAGTTATTTAGAGTATTTTTTCATGACTATACATAACTTTGATTTCTTAATCTGAAAACTTCCTGTTCAAATGCTTTGACCATTCATCAGTTGAAGAAAGGTTTGTGATTTTATAAATTTGACTCAGTTCTCCATATATTTGAAAAATGAGGACTTTGTCAGAGAAATTTGCTATAAATCTTCCCCCATTTTCTTGCTTTCCTTCCAATCTTGGCTGCATTGGTTTTGTTAGTGCAAAATCATTTTTCTTAAAAATTTGATTCAATCAAAGTTATCTATGCTCTTTTTTCTCTCATTTGGTCATAAAGTCTTCCCTTATCCATATGCATGACAGGTAAAGTATTATATACTCCCCTAATTTGCTTATGATATAACTATTTAGATCTAAATTATGTGCCCATTTTGACCTCTGAAGTAGCTAGCTTGGTGGAGTGCTGGGCTTGTTTTCAGGAAGGCTCATCTTTGTGAGTTTAAATCTGTCCTCAGATACTTAGTAGGTGAACCTGGGAAAGTCATTTAATGTTTTTTGCCTCATTCTCTCCATTTCAAAAATGAGGTATAGAAGCAAATCACAAACCATTCTAATATTTTTGCCAAGAAAATCTAAATGGCACCACAAAAAGTTGGACACATCTGAAACAACTGAACAACATTTTGACTTTATCTCAGTGTTAAGTGTAGGATGAAACTAGTCTTTCCCAAGTTTCATGCCAATACAGTTCCATTTTTTTCCAAGCAATTTTTGTCAAATAATGATTTATTGTCCCAAAATCTTACACTTTTGGGTTCCTTGAACACCAAATTACATGGTTATTTACTACTATGTACCATATACCTAATCTTTTCCACTAACACAGCACTCCAGATTGTACTGATGACAAAGCTTTTTATTTTTTACTCATTTACAGATTGTATTGATGATTACTAATTTGTAACATAGTTTCAGATCTGGTATTGCTAGACCATCATACTTCACTCTTTGAAAATTAGTGTCCTTGATATTCACAATCTTTTGTTCCACAAGAAGAATTTTATTATTATTCTTTTTCTCACTCTTTAATATATGTACATATATATGTATGCATACATACACCCATATTAATTTGATTGGTATGGCACTGAATAAGTAATCAAATTTAAGTAGAATTGTCATTTTTATTACGTTGACTCAACTTACCCATGAACAATGTTTAACATGTTTAACACCAGTCTTTATTTGTGTCAAAAATGTTTTGTATTTGGGTTCATATAGTCACTGGATTTTTTTGGTTGGCAGACTCCCAAATATTATTATCATTATATCATCATTGCTATTATTATTGTTGCTGTTGTTGTTATCATTATCTGTAAATGTTTTAAATGGGATTTCTCTTTATATCTCTTCCTGCTTGACTTTATTGGTAATATATAGAAAGGCGTGATGATTTGCATCATTTTATTTTATATCTTGCAACACTGCTAAAGTTGCTATTGCAACTAGGTTTATTTTTCTTTTCAAATTTTCTAGGATTCTCTAAGTATATTACCATATCTGCAGAGTGATAATTTTGCTTCATCGTTGTGTATCCTAATTCCTTCTATTTCTTTTTGTCATTGTTATAACTAGCATTTCTAAAACAATAACAATTAATACAGGTCAGAATGAAAATCTGTGTTTCAGTCTTTGTTTTATTGTAAAGACTTCTAGCTTATCCCCATTACAGATAATGCCTGTTGTTGGCTTAAGAAGATAGTAATCATCATTTTAAAGAAAGCTTCATTTATCCTTATATTTTGTATTGTTTTAATAGGAATGAGTGTTGTATTTTTCTTCATCTATTGAGTTAATTACAATTTTTGTTGGTTTAGTTGATATGTTCAATTGTGCTGATAGCTTTCCTAATACTGAATGAAGCCTCCATACATAGTGTAAAACCCATTTGGTCGTAGGATTTTATCACTGTGATGTATTGCTATAATCTGCTTGATAGTATTTTATTTAATTATTTTGCCTTAATATTCAAAAGGGAAATTCATCTATTGTGTCATTGCTCGATCAAAATGGATGCACAGTTTGGTTGCCCTTTGGTCACAGTTCCCAATCACACAACAGAGTGGTTGGATTAGTTCATAATTCCACTGAACAGGACATCAATGTCTCAATTTTCTAATATCCTTTCCATACTTATAATTTTACTTTTGGAAATATTAGTAAATCTGATAGGTGTGAGGTGGTAACTCATATTTGTTAAAATTTGTATTTCTTTTATCAAATATTATTTAGAACACTTCTTCATATGCCTACTGAGAGGCTTGATTTCTCCATTTGTACATTGCCTGTTCATATGCTTTGACAATTTGTCAGTTGGGGAATGGTTTGCATTTTTTATAATTTTGATTCAGTTCTCTACATTTGAAAAGGGAAGCCTTTATCAGAGACAGTTGCTAAAAAAAATTGCTGGCTTTCTTCTTTCCTTCTAATCTTGGTTTCATTGGTTTCTTTTGTACAAAAGCTTTTTAATTTAATAGAATCAAAATAATCTATTTTATTTTTTGTAATGCTCTATATAACTTGTTTGGTCATAAATTCTTCCCCTTCCCTTAGATCTGACAAGTATCCTATCCCTTGCACTTCTAATTTGCTTATGGTATCACCGATTTTATCTGCATCATGTACCCATTTTGACCTTATCTTCGTATATAGTGTAAGATGATGGTCTATGTCTAGTTTACGTCCTATTGTCTTCCAATTTTCCCAGAAGTTTTTGTCAAATAGGGAATTCTTATCTCAAAAGCTGTGGTCTTTGGATTTACTAAACAGTAGATTACTATAATCATTGGCTCCTGTGTCTTGTGTACCTAATCTATTCCACTGATCCACCACTCTATTTCTTAACAGTCAGAATTGGTATAGGTAGGCCACCTACCTTTGTGTTTTGTTTTTTTTTCCTGCTAACTGCCTTCATATTCTTTAGTCTTTATTCTTCCAGATGAATTCTGTTCTTGTTTTCTAGCTCTATTAAATATTTTTGGTAGTTTGATTGGGATGGTACTGAATAGATAAATTAATTTAAGGAGAATTATCATTTTTATTTTATTTGTTTCATGTTACCTATGAGTAATTGCTATTGCTCCAGTTCTTTATATCTGACTTTTGTTTATGTGGAACCTGTTGACCATTTTTAATAGTTTATATATTAATAGAATTAAGTGTTCCTTAAATGTTTGGTAGAATTAACTTGTAAAACCATCTGGTCCTGGGGATTTTCTAGGGACTTCATCTGTGACTCATTCAGTTTCTTTTTCTAAGAAAAATTTCTTTAAATATTCTGGTTCCACTTCTGCTAATCTGAACAACTGAAAATTCTATAAATATTTACCCATTTTATTTATATTGTTAGATTCATTAGCATACAATTGCACAAAATAGCTCCTAATATTTGCTTAAATTTTATTTTCATTGGTAGTAAAATTTTTTTGATACTGGATTGTTTCTTTCTACTTTCTTTTTTAAATTAAATTAGCCAATTTTTTATCTGCTTTTTGTCACCTTAAAATCTGGCACTAGTTTTATTAATTAGTTAAATGACTTTCATACTTACAATTTTATTAATCTCTCCTTTCATTTAAATGATTTCTTATTTGATGTTTTATTATAGATTTTACATTTATTAGTTTTCTGAATTATTTTTTTAGTTGCATGCTCAGTTTGTTGATCTGCTTATTCTCTATTTTACTGATGTAATCACTGAGAGATATAAACTTTCTCCTAATTAGTGCTTTGGATTCATTCTATAAATTGCAGTATGCTTTCTCATTGTTGTCATTCTCTTTAATGAACTAATTTATTGTTTGTATAATTTGTTCTTTGACCCAATTTTTTGGGGGGAATTAGAATATTTAATTTTAATACTTATTTTCATGGCACTTTATTAAATTAAACTTTTATGGTATTATTGCTGAAAAGGATCCATTATTTCTGCTTTTCTACATTTGGGTGTGAGGTTTTTATGCTCTAACACAGAATTATTCTGTTTGTGTGTGCATGTGTGCCATTGAAGGTACCATATATATATATACCTGAGAAAAAGGTATAATCCTTCATTTTCCCATTAAATTTTCTCCAATAGCTTATCTTATGTAATTATTCTTATTCATTTCCTTAACACTTTTCCTTTATTTTAGTTAATTAGTTGAGGTAACCCACTAGAATAGTTTTACTTTTTTATTTCCTCCTATAATTCATTTAAATTTTCTTGTAAGTATTTGGATGCTATGTTCTTTGGTGCACATATGTTTAATACGGTCATTATTTAATTTTCTATGGTACCTTTCAGCAATATATATTTCTCAGACTGTCTCTTTTAAGCAATTCTCATTTTTCTTTGCCTTTGTCTGAAATATTTTTTCCCTTTATCTCAGCTGAAACATAATAGTATCTGCTCCTGCTCCTTATTTTTACTCATTATGTGTTTCTGTTTCAAGTGTATTTCTTGGAAAGAACATATTGTTGGAGTCTCATTAGTAATCAATTCTGCTATTTCTTTCCATTTTATAGATCAGTTCATCCTATTTATATTTACTGTTATGACTAATAATTGCACATTCACTTTAATCTTATTTTTTTTTTCGGTTTATCCTTCTCTTTGTCTTTTTTTTACCTTGTCTCTCCTCAAAAGTCTGTTTTGATTTTGACCTTCTTTTGCCTATCCACTCTTTTAATCTCCCCCATCCTCTTTCTTTTACCTCCTTTCTCTTGTACTTCCCAACAGGATAAAATAAATTTTATACCCAGTTGAATGTACGTATCTTTACCTACTTGATCCAATTCCAGTGAGAATAGAGTTCAAGCATTCTCTGCCACCACCTTCTGGATTTTTTTTTAGCAGCTATATCACACCATTGATTCAAACTGAGCTTGAAATCAACTAAAACTCTGAAATTCAACTGTAAATAATATTTTTCAACTCAACTATGACATTCAGTAAAATTCAACGAACTTTTTTTTAGTGTCTGAAAATAATTCATTATTTTAAAATGTAAGTACATAACACTGAGGAATGAAAGTACACTAATAAATGTGTGTTCCTCCTTCACTGCTGAAGAAGACCGCGCCATCAGAGGAATGATGACATGACTTGCACTTGACTTTTGTTTTGAGTGAGTGATGGCTGTGCAGGTCACCAGCCTCACTTCTCCTCCAGAGCCATCTGAATCCAGTGACCAGATATTCATCAGGAAGACTGGAGATGACCCAGGATGAGGCAGTTGGGGTTAAGGGACTTGCCCAGGGTCACATAGCTAGTATGTGTCAAGTGTCTGAGGTGAGTTTTGAACTCAGGTCCTCCTGACTCCTGCAATGATGCTCTATTCACTGTACCACCTAGCCACCCCTACATTAATAATTAGTGTGATTGGGAAAGACATGCTATGGGGTGGCTCATGAGTTGAGTCTTTAAAAGAAGCTAAGAATTCTAAGAGGCAAAAGTGAGGAAGGAGTGTATTCCAGGAATGGGACAATCTATGCATAAGGACACTTCCATTGGTATAGAATGCTCAATTTGAATACCAGAAATTAGATGAATTAATTGAATCATAGAGTCCATATAAAATAATATAATATCAAATTATCTTATGAAAGTAACCTAGAGCAAAGAGTTCTAGATAATAGAGAATCATTTTTTTTTAGGATTTAAATACAGTTCTAGCAGATTTGTATTTTATCCTAACTAGGGGCAATGCAAACACACTAGAAGTTCATGAGCCAGGGAGTCAAATGGTCAAATTTAAACGATAGGGCAGTTATTTTGTCTGCTGTGTGGAGAGTAAATTGAAGAGGAGAATGGCATGATTGGAGTTCAGTTAGGATGCTACTAATTGGCCAAGTGATAGATGACAAGGACTTTCAATATAAGGGCTGTCATGGATAGAGAGAGAGAAAGTAACAAGTGAGAGATATGTTACTAAAGCAGAAGCAATAAGATTTGACAACTGATTGGATGTGAGGGAAGAGGGAAGAGTTGAGGATAATTCTGAAATTGTGAATCTGGATATCTGGAGAGACGGTAATGCCCTTAACTGTAAATTTTGAAATAGAGATTCATCTTAAGAAATATCATATTACTTATAAGTATTTTATAAAATGCAATAAATCTACCCATATTTTAACTAACTCAAATATTATATACTCCAGGAAATCTTTTATGATGATGGTGATGATGATGATGATGAAGATGATGATGACTGCTAGTATTTAAAAATGCCATTGCATTTTAGCCTCATAATGGTATGGGGAGGCAGGTATCATCATTTTAGATATGAGGAAATTGTGTTTCTCAGCTTCATTAATAACTGTCATCCTCCTCTTTCCCTTCCTCCTCTTCCTCATCATCATTGGCATTGATATAATACTTTGAATTTTGATAAGCACACATGCATTACCTCATTTGATCCATTCAACAGCACTCTGGCCAGGAAGTATAATACAGAAGATCTCACCCATCCCAAAGAAAATTTAACTGGAATTTTTGACCCACTTATCACAAAATAAGGAGCATAATAAACTAATTATCATGATTTTCATTTTGTTTTATCCTCCTCTGACTATAAAGTCTACTACTGTAGGGACCATACTTAACTAAATTCTTTCACCTTCCCCCACTACGTACCACATTCCTCTGCTCCCCATAGATAGTTTATAAATGGCTATTGAATAAATGAGTGGATGTTTCACCATTTAAAATGACAGTTTACATAGAGTGGAAATGTGATCTTCCATCTAATCTTCCTAATACTTTAAATTGTATTGAGTGGAACAGGTATATTTAGTGAAAACCTCTCAGGGACCCCTTTGTGTCAGTCCTGTTTGTCTCACTCAGCCCTGAGAAACTGAGAAACCAAACAATAGAGATTCGGTTTCTTTTCTTAATTATTATCATTATTTTTTTTTTCTCTATGAGGTAGTCCTTGACAGAGACTGCCTTTACTCACTCCCTCCCTTTCCTAGACATTACTTGACAGTCCTTGAACAGGAGTTGCTCACTTCCATATCCCCTCCTCCCCCTGCTTTTCTAAAATTTACTCTTGTACACTTATTCTTTGTTGCTGGTGTAGATTTGCCGTGGATAACTGGTACCCTCAAGGCTCAGTCAATGGGCTAAGAGGAAGAGGGTTAGGATTGGGGTATTGTGATCAGGTTAAAACCTGCTGTGCAGGGCACAACCTCACTCTCCTCAGCCATCGCCTTCTTGAGCACAGGTGGAAGTGCCCTTTCTCAAAAAATCTGAATAAATATCTTCCCTTTTTATTCCTTTGGTCAAGACTCTAATTTTATTAAGAGGGTCATCCCAGACAGTATGAAAAGGTCAGTAACTCAATAGGGGACATTTTTGTGCCCTTCTATTGTTCTCAAAGTCTGCCATCATTCTACTCCAAGCCTCCAAGTCTCAGTATAATAGTGAAGCTTTATATAGCTACTATATTAGCTTCTAGATTTTCCAGGTCTGAGTCATATGATCTGGTTCCTGATGTCCCTCCAGAAAGTCATCCTAAGATGACACAATGCGTTCTGTCCTCAGTAGGCAGTGAGGTTTATTCTAGCCTCAACTTCCTTCTGAGCAAAGAGGAAGGCTAAAAAGGAGGAAAAAGGACAGATTCTTGATCTTGTTAGGGTTTTATAGATCCTTTTAGAATTTTAGAATTGGTAAAGCCTGTAGACCTCAGGAAAAAAATATATATATATTGAATAATAATTAAGGGAAATACTCAATTTTAGTTAGAGGGTTGTGAAAATAGAAGTACAATTTCCCCAGTCCAATTCCAAGAACCCCTGAAATTAGCTCATGAGCCCCAGATTAGAACCCTTCCTCAGAGTATATTTATCTTTGGCACTAAAGGAAGAGTCACACTAAATGTAAGGAATTATTTCATTTGTATATAAACCATAAGAATCAGTAATTTCCTTTTCTTATTTCTATGAAAGAAAATGTCTTAGAATAAGATGGCTCATTCAATGATTGTGGAATTTTATGTTTTCTTTAAAACCCAAAGTATGCTTCTGACATCTGGCTTTATTTATTTCCCCTCTTTGCTGCCCTCCCCCACCTGCAATAATAACAGTCCTGATTAGATTCCTTTTGACTAATAAGCCTCTATAGAATGAATCACAGACAAAGGCTCAAAATATGCACATAAGAAAGTCGTAAAAACACTAATAATGATAGCATATTTATATAGGGCTTGAAAGTTGACAAAACTCTTTCTGAGGTAGGAAGAGAAAAAAGAGACACAGAAAATCAAGTTCATAGGTCTTTCTGCTTCTTCCTCTTTAGCCTATACTTTTCAAGTCACTCAGCTAAATTATTTTCACTAATATCTTTTCTAAATACTTCTCCCTGAGCCCAGAATCACATTCCACAAAGCTTTTTCCTCCTGTCTAGATTCATTTGCTTTTTTCTTTCTTTGCTTCAGGCAGCAGCTACTTTTCTTCAGACTGAATAATCCTTTTCCTTCATTTGCATTTTTTAACTTGTAGATATTTATTTATAGTCTAGTCCTCTGACATTTTTTCCTACTAGATTTCCTAAATTGAGTTTTGTCCTCTAGATTTTAATTTCCTTTCTCTCTTTCCTTTCTTCCTGTTCTTTACCCATGTTTCAATCTATCCCTATGAGGTGATACAAAGAATCCAAGATAAACTGGGAAACATGACTAATTTTCATCTCAAGGGTACTAAGGGAAATTACTGAGGTGATGACTATAACAGTGTACATAATTCAGACCCACTGAAATGATCTGCTTTAGAGTTTTTAGGTAAGATGGGGAAATTCTCACGTACTTTAAATTACTGTGGGTTGTTTATATGTTGGGTTCTTGCAACATTGTTATATAATGTGTCCAGTGCTCACAGTAACAGATATAAAAAAGTTATTGTTATTTGTCCCATAAAACTTTCCTGTTCATACTTAAGGTATCTAGGAATATCATAGAATTATAACATCATATATGTATATATGTGTATATATATATACACACACATATACACATGCACACATATACATACATATACACATGTATATACAATGTATATGTACACATGTGTATATACTATATATGTTGTGTGTATATACACACGTGTATATAGTGTATGTATATATGTGCATACACATATAAAATATGTGTATGTAAGTGCAGGAATATGCATGTGCATAAGTGTATATATGCACATGTGTGCATGCATACATGCATGTGCATATACAAATGCATGAATATATGCATAACATGTTACACATACATGCATATAAACACATGTGCGTACATACATGCATATACATGGATACATATGTGTATATAGGTTATATGCCCAGGCATATGTGTATATGCATGCATATGTGGATAAATACATGCATAAATACATGTACACATATGTGTATATATGCACACACATGCATATTAATAAACACATGTACATATACAGACACACGATATCTACATATCTATATATATTTGATGTCTGTTAAATTTGGAATTTAATACATATGATCTTCAATTAGAAGGAACAAGAGTGTCATATTTAACACTCTTTTTTTTTTGTAATTTTTTAAGGGAGTATAGTTATTGGCTCAATATATGAATTTATTTTCCACTTCCTCCCACGACCTGAAATTTTCAGGTTGAATTTAAATGTAACTTTTAAGTGTGTGAAGCAAATAAAATAATTAGGTTATAACAATTGCAACTAAACATCATGATGACTAGAATGAAATCACTCATTTAAAAGTAAATCACTTCTTGAGATACTTATTCATTTTGAGCGTTCATCAGAGTAAGGAAGGAGCTGATCATGGACTCTTCTGAGTGTAGAGCACCATCCTGGAGTGCCTGTTATCCGAAGCCTACCCACTGGAGCCTTTCTAAACCAAATTATTTACTTCACCATCACAATTTGAATTCACACCCATTTTTAGAAGACAGATATTAACACACATATACATACATACATACACACATATACTCAAATGTACACATATGCACAAACATAAATAAATGTGGATGCATATACGTAATATATATGCATAAACATATACAGATTTTGGCAAGGTGGAAGGAGGAACTGCATAAGAAACTACACAGAACACTTTCTTAAGATTTTTAGGGGACCTCAACCCAGCTCTGGTTCTTTACGAACATGGTCAATTGTGCTGATAGCTTTCACAATTATTTCACAATAATAATTCACTTATGCATTCATTGAAGAAATCCCACCTGGTCATAGTGTATGATCTTTGTTATACAATGTTTTGATCCCATTTTATTTAAAATTTTTACTTCAATATCCCTTAAGGGAATTGTTTGCTAGCTTTCTTTTTCTGTTTTGATTGCCCTCCTTGATTTATGTATTAAAACCATATTTGTGTCACAAAACGAATTTGTCAGGATTCATTTTAAAACTATTTTTTAAAAATAATTTATATAGTATTTCCTTAAATGTTAAATTCATTTGTGAATCCATATGTTCCTGAGGATTTTTTTTTTCTGGGGCATTCATTAATTGCAAGTTCAATTACTTTTTCTAAGATAGGATTGTTTAAGTATTCAATTTCCTTTTCTCTGAATCTGGGCAGTTATAGCTTTATAAATATTTATCCATTTCACTTGGATTGTCATTTTTACTGACATACAATTGGGCAAAGGAATGAATAGCAATTGTGTTAATTGCATCTTAATTGTTGATGCATTCATTCTTTTCAATTTTGATAAGAGTAATTTAGTTTTCTTTCTTTTTTAATACAGTTAACCGAGTTTATCTGTTTTATTGTTTTTTCTTAATAATGCCAGCTTCCAATATTATTTGTTAGTTCAATTTGTTTTTGTTTTGCTTTCAATTTTATTAATCTCTCTTTTTATTTTCCAAATTTCCATTTTGTATTAGTGAATATTTTTAATTTCTTAGTCACATAATCCATTTATATCTCCCCAAAGAGCACTACGGATGTACATGCAATTTTTGTTGCAATGCTAGTAATCAGTGAATGCTGATGAAAGGACATATGACCATCTAAATATTGTTGGTGATCTTTCGGGCATTGCAAGTTTACAAAAAAAAAAAAAAAGTTTTCTTTTTACAAGATTGAAAACAAGCCTGCAGTTTTAAAGAGTGAAAACAGGCCAATTCTACAAGCTTTACAGCAGAAGGCTATAGATTTATAACTGGAAAAGAGCTATAGCAGTGACAATTAGAGGCCAATAAGTTATATGGTCAGCCTTATCAGTCTTTTTTTTTTTTTCAAAATTTTTACACTGGAAGATAAGGGATGTTTTGGAGATATGCCATTTTTGGGTTTCTGCAAAGCATATTTTTAGCAGGTTTTGATTCATTAAATATTATATCCCTGTTTGAATCTAACTAGCCCTTTGCATCATTAGCCCAGATACGTAACTTTTCCAGTCCGTATTTCCAAATGCTTGATGAGTATCTTTATCTGGATGCCACTTAGGCATCTGAAACTCAATATATCTGAAAGAGAATGTGTTATATTCCTCCTACACAAATGAAAACCTTACTGATCTTCCTTCCAATCGTTTGCATTTCTGTTAATGACACCACCATCCTTTGAGTTATGGAGGTTTACCACCTGGGAGGCAATTATATTTACATCTTTCCTTTGCATCAGCTCATATATCCAATCAGTTGCTAAAGCTTACTGATAATGCTACCCAAACATCTCCCATATTTATCCCTTCCTTTCTACTCACATCTTCTCTATCCTAAACTAGGTGTCTCAAAATGGGATTTAACTGGATTATTTTTATATCCTTCTCCCTGTTTTAACTTTCTTTTCTCTCCAATCATCTTTCAGAATTGCCAAATGGATAAATATAAATAAATATTCATAAATCAGAGTTCTGACCATGAAACCACCCATACCTAACAAATTAATCAACAGCTCTCTATTGCATCTAGGAAACTATACAAATTCAGCCTAGCATTTAAGTCATATGCATTTCCAATATGAATTTCGCATTATTCATTTTCACTCAGTGTTTATACCACTTTATCTGACACACTAAAAGTTATCTATACACCATATTTCATCTCATATTTCAGAATATGTAAACAAATAGTATTTCCTTGTTTGGAATATTTCCCCTTCTCATATTTTTCCTGAAAGAGTCACTAGTTTCCTTCAAAGCATAGCTCAGGTGAAACTTTTTATGAGACATCTTTGACAAACCCCTCTAGTTATTATTACTTTCTCAATATTGAAAGTACTTTGTCTGTGTTTGTTCTTTGTTTTTGAAGAAGGCCATGACATCAGAGAAATGATGACATGACTTGCACTTGAATATATTTTGAGTGAGCAAGGGTTGTGCAAGGTCACCAACCTCACTTTCTCCTCCTGAGCCATCTGGATGGCCTGGAATACAGTGGAAACCTTGGCCTTTGTATGCTGGCCTTTTCTGGTACTCAATAGTTGATCTGGTAGCCAAAAACTGGAAGTCAAGGGGATGCCCATCAATTGGGGAATGGCTGAATAAATTATGGTATATGAATGTAATGGAGTACTATTGTGCCATAAGAAATGATGAACAAGAAGACTTCAGGGAGGCCTGGAAGGACTTATATGATCTGATGCTGAGCGAAAGGAGCAGAACCAGGAGAACTTTGTGCACAGCAACGACCACAGTGTGCGAGAGTTTTCTCTGGTAGACTTGGAAATTTGTAATAACACAAGAACTTACTGAGAAAAAAAAAAATCCCAGTGTCGATCTTTTAAGGCAAAATGTCTTCCACACTCAGAGAAAGAAATATGGAAGTCATTTGTAGAATGTAGCAGGTCATGTTTGTGTGTGGGTGGGTTTCAGTGTATTATGTTTTGATTTGTTATATGATATGATTTCTTCCATTTATTTTAGTTCAACTACATAGCATGATTATAGTGAAAATGTGCTCAATAGGAAAGTATATGTAGAACCTATACAGAATTGTATGCTGTCACGGGGAGGGAAGGGGGTGGTGGGGAACAGGTGGGAGGGGATAAAATCTTAACTTTAAGGAAATGATTGTAAAACGTTAAAAAAAAATAAAAACAAAAAAATAGTTGAGCTGGAAAAGGAAATACTGAACTATTTTTACCTTTAGTATCTTTCCCTAAAATACTTCAAATGGATTCATAACAAGTCACAAACAAGTGAAAACAGCTGATCAACAAAAAGTTAGATAGAGAATAGATAGGTAAATTATAGATAGACAGACAGACAGGGTTCTGGGCAGACATTAACACAGAAAACAATAATCCCTACCTTTTTGATGCTTTCACTTAATGGAGGTTGTAAATTTGAAAACAAGCTAATATAAACTGAGGAGAGCAATAATAATTAGTAGAATCAGGAAAGGCATCACAGGGAAGCTGGCATATGAGCTAATCCTTTAGGGAACCTTGGGATTATAAACGGTAAAGGTCAGAAAATGGTGCATTTCAGGAGTTCAACAGAGCTTATACAAAAATACAGAGTGTGGAAAGAATGTTTACTTCATGATAAATAAAGAAATATAGCTTGACTGGAATGATGAGTATATAGTAGAACTTCTAAAAGCTTTTTACAACATCACTCTCCTTGACAATCTAATTAAACCTACAAATCCCTCCATAGAATTTTCTATGTTTATAATTGAAGGAAATTCTAAATTTCAGTAAAAGATTAGTGAAATAGTAGCATTATGGTCACCCTGAAATCTCTCTATGGACTCCTTGTGATGTCTACGAACCTCATATGAAGAACCCCTGATACATAAGGACTGAACCTCCAATTTCTTTAGCGTAAGAATTCCCTTATTATGGAACTCCCAGTTATTAAAACAGGTCAGTGCCTTCTCTGAAAGCTAGAGTTGCCTAGGTTACTGAGTGCATCGGTGTCAGACACTGAGAACACCTATATCAGGCAACTAGTATAAGACAGAAAGGGTACTTCAGTCAAGATTTTTCTTACTCCAAGGTTAGTTTTCTGTGTACCATAGTGATGTCTCTGAAAGAATAAATGTGAAGTGGTTCTAGAAGGTATGCTGGATCAAGACTGTGAAGAGTTTTAAAGACCAAACAGAGGAACACTGTTTGGCCACTGATATAGTGGAGAACTGGAAACACATGTCTAGGTTTGGGTTTTAGGAAGATACACAGAAAATGTAATGGAGAAGGAAAAGAAAAATCCTGAAATCTAGCAATTTATACAACCATCTTAAATAAAGAGGAATAGATAAAATGAGGAATTGCCAGGTTGTTTTCCAGTTTTGTCAGAAGTGCTTCTTTTACATTGTTGTTGTTCTTGGTATAAAATTTCCTAGGTAATTTATGTTCTACATTTTATCAAATGAAAAGTTGAGTTCCCTTGTTTCAGATTATCTCTTATCTTGTGTCTTCCATTGTTGTACTTCTCCATTTAAAAAATATTAGCAGATATGACTACAGTTTTATAATATCATTTGAGGTCTAGAACTGCCATCCTCCCTTTGTTCCTACATCTTTTCATCATATCTCTTCACATTCTAGATCCTCCATTTTTCCAAATGAATTTTATTTTGAATTTTCTAAAGTACTGCTTTTAAAAATTAGCTGATATAACATTGAAACTTTAGATTAAAATCAGTAGTATTATCATTTTCAAAATTATATTGACCTTTCCTGACCATGACCATAAGTACTGAGAAATACAATTGTTTTTGGAACACTTTGTAATTAAATTAAATTAAATTAAATTACAATTATTTTGGGTGTTTTAGTAGACTGATATCTGATTATTTACATTTTAAAGATGTTTGGAATATGATTTACATTTTAATTATAGTCACTCATATATATATATATATACACACCCTATATTATTACATAGAAATGGAAATGTTATTAATTTTTGAGTTTATTTTTCAAATTGTCACTTTGCTGAAGCTAATATCTCAACTAGTATCTTCGCTGATTTTATAGAATTTTCAAAGCAACCTCTGTCCTCGGTAAAAAGAAAGAATTTTTTTGTCCTCTTATGCCTTTAATCTCTTTCTCCTCTCTTCTTGCAATTGCTAGTAGTTCCAGAACTATATCCACCAAAAGTGGGGAGAGTTGGCATTCTTCTTTTATTCATGTAATTATTTAGATTGCATAGTAACTAAATATGATACTTGCTCTTGATTCTAGAGAGATACTTTTGTGATAACAAAAAAGTTCCACTGAGTCTAAAATAGGTAAGGCTTTTAGCATAAATGAAGGTTCTTTATTAAAGATTTTTCCTGTATCTATTAAGATAACTTTTTTTTTATCTTTTTAATCATTATGGTTAGTAATTTTCTTAATATTAAACCATCCATGCACCCTTGGTATAAATCCAAATTGTCAATGGTGAATTTTGTTTTGGATGAATCACTAACATATATTTGACACAATGCATTTTTTGAATGATATGGTTCTATAGTTCTCTTGTGCTTTATTTTCCTTGGTTTAAGAAGTAGAACTACCTTGATCTACAAAAAAAAATACAATAGGTTGCTTTCCAAATTCTTGAGAATAACGCATACAGTACTGGTGTAAAGTATTCTTTAAAGTTTAATTGAATCTTCTTGGCAAGGAAGGAATCCTACCAAATTCTTTTTATGTTACAAATATGATTTTGATATGTAAACCAGGAAGAACCAAAACAAAGAAAGAAAATTGTAGACCATTTTTTCTAATGAATATAGATCCAAATATTTTAAATAAAATATTAGTAAAAAAAATACAGCAACTTATCATGAGAATAATACATTATGATCAGGTAGAATTTATACCAGGACTGCAGGACTGGTTCAATATTAGAAAAAACTATGAGAATTGTTGATGATAACAACAACAAATTACTATAAATCACATGATCATCTCAATAGATGCAGAAAAAGTTTTTGACAAAATACAACACCCATTCCTATTGAAGACACTGGAGAGCATAGGAATAAGTGGAGCCTTGCTTAAAATATTAAGCAGTATCTACCTTAAGCCATCAACAAGCTTTATATGCAATTGGGAGAAGCCAGGGGCATTTCCAGTAAGATCAGGTATGAAAAAAAAGATGGTACAAGAAACATTAGCTTTAGCAATAAGAGAAGAAAAAGAAATTGAACCAATTAGAATAGGCAAAGAAAAGACTAAGTTATCACTCTTTGCAGATGAAATGATGACATACTTAGAGCATCCCAGAGAATCAAGTACAAAACTTCTTTAAATAATTAACTACTTTGGCAAACCCAAAATAAACTCATAGAAATCATCTGCATTTCCTCACATTACTAACAAAACTCAACAGCAAGAGATAGAAAGAGAAATTCCATTTAAAGTTAGTGTAAACACTATAAAATATCTGAGAGTCTACTTGCCAAAATAAACTCAGGGACCATGTGAATATAATCACAAAACACTTTTCACTCAAATAAAGTCAGATCTAAGTAATTGGAAAAACATTAGTTGCTCATGGGTAAGCTGAGCTAATATAACAAAAGTGACAATTCTACATAAATTAATTTACTTATTCAGTGCCATACCAATCGAATTACTGGAAAAGTGTTTCCTAGAACTAGGAAAAAATCAAAATTCATCTGAAAGAACAAAAGGTCCAGAATATCAAGGGAATTAATATAAAGAAATGCTGGGGAAGGTGACCTAGCCCTACCAGATCACAAATTGTGTTATAAAGCAGCAATCATTAAAGTAACTTAGTACTGGCTGAGAAATAGAAGGGCAGACCAGTGGAAAATGTTAGGTACTCATGACACAGTAGTCAATGAAAACAGTCTACTGTTTGATAAACCCAAGGACGCAAGCTTCTGGGATAAAAACTCACTGTTTAACAAAATCTACTTGGAAAACTGGATAGCTGTGTAACTGAAACTAGGCATAGACCAGTGCCTGACACCATACACAAGAATAACATCAAATCTAGATATAAAGGTTGATATGATAAACAAATTAGAGGAGCAAGAAATAGTGTATTTTTCAGATTTATGGAGAATGGAGAAATTTATAAACAAACAAGAGATAGATAACATTATGAAGTGCAAAATGGATAATTTTGATTACATAAAATTGAAAACTTACAAACATTTATCATCTTCCTGTTCTGTCATGTTTGCCAATCTGACAGGTGTGATATGGTACTTCAGAGCTGTGTTGATTTGCATCTCCCTAATCAATAGTGTTTTAGAAGCACCTTTTCATGTGTCTATAAATATCTTTAATTTCTTCCTCTGAAAACTGCCTGTTCATATCCTTTGACCATTTATCAACTAGGGAATGATTTATATTTTTGTACATTTGACTCAGTTCTCTATATAATCTAGAAATGAGGTCTTTATCACAGACACTACCTGCAAAAATTCTTTCACAGTTCTCTGGATGCCTAGGAATCTTGGCTGTATTGGGTTTGGTTGTGCAAAAACTTTTCAGTTTAATGTAATCAAAATTATCCATCTTGCACTTCATAATGCTCTCTATCTCATCTTTAGTCAAAAATTCTTCCCTTCTCCATAAATCTGATAGATACAGTATTGCTTGCTCCACCAATTTGTCTATAGTATCAGTCTTTATACCTAGATCATGGACCCATTTGGACTTTATCCCTGTGTACAGTGTCAGGCATTGATCTATGCCTAGTTTCAGCCACACTGTTATCTAGTTTTCCCAGCAATTTTTTTTGAAGAGTGAGTTCTTATCTCAGAAGCTAGGATCATTGGGTTTATCAAACAGTATAGTGTTATATTCATTGCTTACTATATCTTGAGTACTTAGCTTATTCCAATTCTCTACACTTCTGTTTTTTAGCCAGTATCAAGTGGTTTTGTAATTACTGCTTTATCATACAATTTGAGATCTGGTAGAGCTAGGCCACCTTGCCTGGAGTTTCTTTTCATTAGTCTCTTTGATATTTGGACCTTTTGTTCTGCCAGAAGAATTTTGATATTATTTTTCCAGTCCTAGAAAATAATTTTATGATAGTTTAATTGGTATTGCACTAAATAAATAAATTAATTTAGGTAGAATTTTTAGGTAGAATCATTTTTATTATACTGGCTAGGTCCATCCACTAGCAACTGATATTTTTCCACTTACTTAGATCTGACTTTATTTGTGTGAAAAAGTGTCTTGTAATTGTGTTTATATAATCCACAGCTTTGTTTGGGCAGTTGAACTCCCAAATATTTATAGTTTCTACCATAGCTTTAAATGGGATTTCTCTTTCTATCTCTTGCTGCTGGACTTTGTTAATAATATATAGAAATGCAAAAGATTTGTGTGGGTTTATTTTGTAACATGCAACTTTGCCAAGGTTGTTTATTATGTCAAGTAGTGTTTTTACTTGAATCTCTGGGATTCTCTAAGTATATCATACTATCATCTGCAAAAAGTAATAACTTAGTTTCTTCTTTGCCTATTCTAATTCCTTCAATTTCTTTATCTTCTTTAATTACACTGGCTAACATTTCTAGTACCATATTGAGTAATAGTGGTGATAATGGACATCCATGTTTCACCTCTGATTTTATTGGAAATGCATCTAGCTTATCTCCATTGCATATAATTCTTGCTGAAGATTTTAGGTAGATACTGCTTATTATTTTATAGAAAGTTTCCTTTATTCCCATATTTCTTCAGTGATTTTAACAGGAATAGGTGTTGTAATTTGTCAAAAACTTTCCCCCCATCTATTGAGATAATCATGTGGTTTCTGTTAGTTTTGTTGTTGATAGGATTGATAATGCTAATAGTTTTTCTAATATTGAACCAGTCCTGCATTCTGTTTTATTCTCGTGACAAGTTGCTTTATTCTTTTGATAAAATCTTATTTAAAAATTTTGCATCCATATTCATTAGAGACATTGGTCTATAATTTTCTTTCTCTGTTTTGTCTCTTCCTGGTTTAGGTATCAAAACCATAATGTATCATAAAAAGAATTTGGGAGGACTCCTTCTACCACAATTTTCCCAAATAATCCATATAGTACTGGAATTAACTGTTCTTTAAATGTTTGATCGAATTTGTTTGTAAAGACATATGACCCTGGAGACTTTTTCCTATGGAGTTCATTGATGCATTGTTGAATTTCTTTTTCTGAGATAGGGTTATTTAAGTATTCAGCTTCCTCATCAGTTAATCTGGGTGAATTATATTTTTTTTAAATTCTCATCCATCTCATTTAGATTGTTGAATTTATGGCCATAAATTTGGGCAAAGTAATTTCTAATTAATTTAATTTCTTCCTCATTTGAGGTGAGTTCACTCCTTTCATTTTTGATATTGGTAATTTGGTTTTCTTCTTTTTTTTAAATCAAATTGACAAAAAGGTTTATCAGTTTTATTAGTTTTTTTCATAAAATCAACTACTAATTTTAATTTATTAGTTCAATAGTTTTCTTAATTTCAATTTTATCTCTCCTTTGGTTTTCAGTAAATCTAATTTGATATTTACTTGGAGATTTTCAATTTGTTCTTTTTCAGCTGCATGCCAAGTTATTGATTTCTTCTTTCTATATTTCATTCATGTAGGCATTCAAAGTTATAAAACTTCCCCTATGAACTGCTTTTGTAGTATCCCATAAGATTTGGTAGGTTTTCTCATTATTGTTATTCTCTTGAATGAAGTGGTTGATTGTTTCTATGATTCCTTCTTCAGGATTAGATTACTTTGTTTCCAATTAATTTTTGGAAATTTCCATGGCCTTTTATTACATATAATTTTTATTGCATTTTGATCTGAGAATGATGCATTTTCTGTATCTGCCTTTCTGCACTGGATTGTGAGGTTTTTATGCCCTAGAACAAGGTCAATTTTTGTATACATGCATACGTGCCACTGAGAAGAAGATATATTCCTTTCTATCCCCATTCAATTTTCTCCAGAGATCTATTACATCTACCTTATCCAGAGTTTTATTTACCTCCTTAACTTCTTTCTTGTTGATTTTGAGGTTAGATTTATGAAGTTCGGAGAGGGGAGATTGAGATCTCCCACTATTACAATCTCCAACTCCCTCAACTTCTCCTTTAAGAATTGGGATGTTATACTGCTTGGAGCATACATGTTTAGTAATGTTATTGTTTCATTGTCTATGGTGCCTTTTAGCAGAATATAGTTTCCTTCCTTATCTCTTCTGATTAGATCTATTTTTGCTTTTGCTTTGTCTGATATTAGAATTGCTACCTCTGCTTTTTTTACATCAACTGAAACAAAAGAGAGATACAAATCAAAACAACTCTGAGGTACCTCATCAAACCTATCAGATTGGCAAATGTAACAGAGCAGGAAGATGATAAATGTTGGAGAAGATGTGGAAGAGTTGGAACACTAATTCATTGTTGGTGGAGCTGTGAGATGATCCAACCATTCTGGAGAGCAATTTGGAACTATCCTCAAAGGGCTACAAAAATAAGCATACCTTTTGCCCCAGTAATATCCCTTCTAGTATGATATGCCCAAGAGATCATAAAAATTAGAAAGAGTCACACATGTACAAAAATATTTGTAGCATCACTCTTTGTGGTGGCCAAAAAGTAGAAATTAAGGGGATGCCCAACAATTGGGGAATGATTGAATAAATTATGGTACATGAATGTAAGGGAATACTATTGTGCTATAAGAAATGATGAACAGGAAGACTTCAGAATGGCCTGGAAAGATTTATGTAGTCTAATGCTGAGCAAAAGGAGCAGAACCAGGAGCACTTTGTGCACAGCCATGACCAAAGTGTGCAAGAGATTTTTCTGGTAGACTTGGAACTTCATCTCAATGCAAGGACTTAAAAAAATTCCCAATGATCTCTTAAGGCAAAATGTCTTCCACATTCAGAGAAAAAACTATGGAATTCAACCTTAGAATGTAGCAGTTGATTTTGTGTTTGTGTGCATGTGCGCGCGCGTGTATATTATGTTTTGGTTTGTTATATGATTTCTCCCATTCATCTTAATTATTCTACTCAGCATAATTATAGTGAAAATATATTTAATAGTAATGTATGTGTAGAACCTATATAAAATTGTATGCCGCCTCAAGGAGGGAGGAGAGGGGTAGGGAGAAGGGAGTGGAAAAAAAATCTAAGTTATACGACAGTCATTGTAGAACACTGAGAATAAACAAAATTAATTAAAAAAATAAATAAAAGAAAAAAGAAACCTTACAAACAAACCCAATGCAACCAAGATTAGGAGGGAAGCAGGAAACTGGGAAATAATTTTTTCAACTATTGTATGTGATAAAGGTCTCATTTCTAAAATATATAGAGAACTGATTCGAATTTACAAGAGTAAAAGTCATCTACCAATTGATAAATGGTGAAAGGATATGAACAAGCAGCTTTCAGAGGAAGACATTAAAGCTATCTATAGATATATGAAAAAATGCTCTAAATCACTATTGATTAGAGAGATGCAAATCAAAACAACTCTGAGGTGCCACATCACACCTATCAGATTGGCAAACAGAACAGAACAGGAAGATGATAAATGTTGGAAATGTGGTAGAATTGGAACACTAATTCGTTATTGGTAGAGATGTGAGCTAATCCAGCTACTGTGGAGAGTAATTTGGAGCTATGCCCAAAGGGCTACAAAAATATGCATACCCTTTGACCCAGCAATATAGCTTCTAGTACTGTATCACAAAGAGATCAAAAAATTGGGAAAGGGTACCGCAGACACAAAAATATTTAAAGCAGCTGTCTGTGTAGTGGCCAAGAACTGGAAATCAAGGGGATGCCTGTCTATTGGGGAATGGCAGAACAAGTTGTGGTATATGAATAATGCAATACTATTGTGCTATAAAAAAAAAAGATGGACAGAAAGCCCTCAGACAGGCCTGAGAAGTTTTATATGAACAGATACTGAGTGAAAGGAGAAGAAACAAGAGAACTTTGTACACAGCGACAACCACAGTGTGTGAGGAATTTTTCTGGTACGCTTAGCCATTCAAAGAAATGCCAGGGCCTAAATAATTCCCAAAAGAATCCTGAGGCAAAATTTTATCCACATCCAGAGAAAAAACTGTGGAATGCAGAATGAAGAAGAATATTTTCTCTTCTGTTATGTTTTGTTTTGGTTTGTTTTTTTCTCATGGTTTCCTCCACTCATTCTAACTCCTCTATGCAACATGACTAATGGGAAAATGTGTTTAATAAGAATGTATGTGTAGAAATCATATAAGATTGCATACTTTCTTGATGAGAGGGGGGGTGAAAATCTAAGACTTATGGAAGTGATTGTAGAAAACTGAAAACAAATTAATTTAAAAAATAAAGTTTAATAGAATTCTCTTATGAATCTTCAAGGATGAAGATCTCTCTCTAGCACTTCCTTTAATTTATATACACTATATTTATATTCACTTGAATTCTTTTATTGAGATTGGATTATTTAAGATTTGTATTGGTCTTCTTTTAGGATATTTTCTATTTTTGAAGGTATTTATTATTTTTTCTCAGAATTGTTAGTATATAACTGTACAATTACTTATTATTATTTTGTAACCTAGATTTATGACCTCATGTTTATTTGCTTGACTTGATTTTCTTAATTGTTTCTTAAAATTTCCTTGCCTGAAATTTCATCAATTTTATGAATATTTTCAAAGGAATAGCTTTTATTTTATTCATAATTTTATAAATGTTTTGCTTCCTTTTGTTTCTCCTCTGTTCTAAAATATATTCTCATGTTAAATTTTGGTTTGTTTACTTATTGAGTTTCTAATTTTTAAAAGTGATTATTCATCTACCTAATCCTCTCTGTCTCTCTCTGTGTCTGTCTCTCTGTGTCTCTATTGCTCTCTCTGTCCCTCTATCTCTTTATTCATATTTGTGTGGATGTATTTCCACAGATGATTGTTATACCTGATTCCCAGAAAGTTCAGCATGCTTTTTTTTCCCATCACAATAGTCTTTTTTTACATATTTATTCATAATTTCTTTGATTTCTTCTCATTCTCACTCATTACTCAATATTTCATAATTGTCTCTATTTTGTATCTGTCTTTTGTTTGCTGTCCTGAACTAATTACTATTTTTTTGTTTTGTGGTATGTAAAGGATATTTATTTACATATATATGTATATATACATAGATATGTGTATATATATTTATATATGTATGTTTATCTGTATAAATATATATCCAAACCTCTGGGTATTTATTTCTGTGTCTATATGTATGTATGTATAGAGACATATATAGATATATTCTATGATTTTTCATTTCTTTACAGTATTTCTTCCCAAATAGATGGTAAGTTTTTGCAACACATCCATGTGGTACTGATAAATATTTATAATTGTACCAGTCCCATGTAGAAGACGTCATAAGCATTTTTAGTTTTGCTTTCTTCAGAATTTTTTTCGTCTTTATTTTTCTTTTCTCTTCTATCTTTCTATTAGATGTGTTGAAATCTGAAAGAGGGACATTGATGTCTCCTACCACTATTTTAACATTTCCTCTATCTTCTTGTGTTTTAGAGTTTTTTTCTTTATGAAGTAAGATGTCAAGCATTTGTAGCATATAATTTTAATATTGATATTTTTGTTTTCTATTGTTCTTTACACTATAATGTAGTTTCTCTTTTTCTGTAACTCTCTTATTCATTTGATACATAGTTGTCTTATTTTCTCTTTTTTTCTGAACTCTCATTTTTATTTAGGGAATGTTTTTATTTTTTAAGTTTGTTACTTATAAGCAACAGATTGTGGGGTTTTGTTTTCCTATTCAGTCTCTTTGAAGTCAACCTTATTCCCACCAACTCACTTCTGCTTAGCCTCTACACATAACCTAACGTTACATTTTCCTTAGTTTTGAAATGTTGCTTTGTTATTTTTCCTTTCTTCTTTTTGTCTAGATATCCAATTCTTTATGAGGTAAGGTCCCTTATTCTCCCCTTCACTTGAACTTATTTTGTTCAAAATATTTTTTTTTTAAATTTTGCTCTATTTTATTTTTTAAAAAGTCCCTCATCTTCTTGCTTATCTTTCCTTTTTATTTTTTTCTCAATTTTAATTCTTTTATGCTAAGGCCTGCATAGTGATTAATTCAGTATTTAGTTTCATAAAAAAGAGTCTGTCCTATGAAATTAAAATACAAGGTATGTATTTTGAGTTATCTCAAACAATTTCTATGTTATTAACATGTAGATATTTCTCCTAATTGCGTTCCTGTTTGCCTTACTCAGAAATAATAATTTCTGCAAATGATAGAGAGCATAGAATTATTGTTCAATGGTAGAAACTTTCTTTTGTCCTTGAATCTACATTTCATTACTACACTTTGGCTACCCATGATCAAACCTACCCCCCAAATGCCATAAAATTTCATCCTTTTTCTCATTCTTTCTGATTCTTTTGAATGTCAGTTTTTCCCTGATTTCCATTCTGAGACAGGATGAGTGGTCTTTCTAAGCATCAAATACCTACATTCTTTGTAAGGTCCCCCACCTCCATTCATAAATATTTCTCTTCCTCCATGGAAGTATTCTTCAGTGGGATCCTTTTTCCACCACTGGAATCACATTTTTTTTTTCTCTCCCCTAGCCAGTTAGTTGTTCTCTTTTCTTCCTCACTCATTTTCTGTTTGATTCCTTTTCTTACTCAGAATGTTACAGGAATTATTTGCGAATGGTTGCTAAACTTTTTTCTTGATTAAGGTTCATCAAATATTCCTCTATTCCTTCCCCTTATTTATCCTTATTCTGTACCTTCTTATCATACAATTTAGTCTTCCAAAAAACAAACAAACCCTGTTTGTGATTTCAGATCAGTTTTTCCATCATTACTCCTCTATTTGATTTCTGTTTTACCTTAGTAAATCTCTTAATGCAGTTTATATTTTCTTCATTGTTGCTCTCTTTGGTTGTTGAATTTATTTGATGCTCTTGCATTTCTATTTTCCAGAGTATTTGAGAAGTGAATAGTTTGTTCAGGTCTCTTTTTTATCTTTGTACTACTGTCTGAACACTTCTTTCAAGCTGAACATCATTTTTTTCCCTTAATAGTTACACTTAGGTTTGCAGAGTATGCCATGCTGGGTTTCATCATGGGTTCCCTTACTCTTCTGACCACTTTATTCCAAGTATCTCTGTGGAATCTGGTGGTGACAGAGTAGTCTGTGTAATTTGATTTACCTTTTCTTTATATTTGAAGATCTTTCTCCTTGTCACTTGCAGAATTTGTTGATTTCCTTTGGAAGAGTCAAATTAAACCACTATGTGTCTTAGACTTTGTGTCACAGGACTATTTTCTGAGGCAATTTGGGAACTCTTTCAATTGGCATACTTATTTCTTTGTTCAAGTTCTATATTTTTTCCTAAATTATAGTTTCTAGGGTTTTTCTACTTGTCATGCTTTTCTGGGGAACCTATAATCTTTGATTTATCATTATATGTTCTGTCTCTGTGATCAATATTTTTTTTTCTTTTTAGAGATTGTGCTTTCATTTAAACGTTGTTGCTTTTTTGCTCCTCTCCTTCCATATTGTCCTTCATTTCCTTGTATTTGCATTTCCAGTCAGTTGTCCTCTCTTTTGTTTCTTTGATGAGGTTTATCACTGTAGATTTAAGTTTCGTTTTATTTTGTTTAGTATTTCCCTTGTATGATTTTCAAATTATTATTGTTGCCTGTGACATACATTCAGCCTTCAAAATTCTAAATTCTCTTTTAAGACATTCATGAACATCTTACTGTGGTTCCATATTATTCATGATATGCACACACACACACACATAATCCACAGGGTCCTCTGACTTATTACATGTTTATCAATTTTCCTTTGTCATGTCATTGTTTATTTGCTTAGCTGATCTGGAAGTCATATTGTTTCTGTTATTAATATTTTTTCTTATTAGTTTTTCCTTATTTCTAAGGTCTCAAAATGAGTTTTTCTTTCTTCTTATATTTTTGTAATTTCATTAATTTTTACCCTACATCCCTATTACCCACTTTCTGACTTTTTCTCCTTTAATGAAAATTACTCCTGTGGATCTGGACCTCACAGTTTTCTCAACCCCTTCTCAATATGAACAATTCAAATTTAGCCAGTCTAAGTATATGCCTGTATCAGTAAGCACCCCAACATACACAGGAAGACCTGCTACCATAGGTTCTTTGACCTCCTCCTCTAAAAAGAAAAGTAATTTTTGAAGTGTTAACAATCACTTTAATGAAGCGTATATATCATTCAGTTAGTTCAGGGGAAATATCAGCTCCCTGAACTTCAGAAAAAATATAGAGAAATAAAAAATCAACAGATATGGCTTCCTCTGCCTGACCATAATCAATACATGTATCACAAATGAACTGACCAGTCCAATTGTCTGATCATAGTTACCAGAGAGGGAAGTATGAACATATGGGTTTTCAAAGCAAGGGTGTTGCTTAGTGGCTTCCCAGACTCTAATCTGGCACTCAAACTTTCTTCCAAAAGCTAAGCCTCAAAGGAAAACTACACCTCGGAGTCTTTACACACTTTTTAGAGCCAGAGGGCATCACATCCCTTGAGAACCAGTGCCTCATTAACAAATATTGTGTGACTTCATACAAATCTTCCCAGGCCTAGCAATAGGTGGGAAAGATTCCCCCTTAATCTCATTATTCAGAGACATTATACTTCTGGGTATAAACAAAAACAGCAAAAGATCCTACTTTGCTTGTCCTCACAATGCCTCAATTCAAATCAGAAAGACAGAGTTTATCCCAAGTAGATGTAGTACAACATGCATTGATATCCTATCCCAGGTCCCACTGTTCCTCAGTTCTATGGATAATCTCTGCTGTAGCACAGAATGCTTGGATCCGAGGTAGAGCTAATGCTTGACTTTTTTTTTTTAATTTTCTTAACATATGGAGGAATGGTTAAGCAGAGTACTAATCCAAGAGTACTAATCCCCGACAGTAGGTGGGCTTGTACAGCCCTGCAGCTGAAATATTATGAGAGTGCTAAATGAAAATGTTAAGGGCTAGGTACCAACTTTGTCTGTTATTAGGTCATTTTTCATGTTATTAGGCTCTTTGAAGTTTTAGTCTATGAAAACAGCTAAAATTGCCCGTAACTCATGTTTGGGAGAAGAGAAGTCAAGAGAATTGGCAAAAGTATTTAAACTAGCATTGTTAGTCTTATGATCAAGAAATACCACAGATTTTTCTGTTCATTGTGGACAATAGTAGCATACTGAATCCCTTCAAGATGATACCTCTGTGCCTCAACAACTACCTTAAAAATGATCAGCAACTTTTCACATGTGTTGTTTTTATGAACAGTGAAGCTGTTTTAATAATGACAAGAACCTATGATTGAAAATTGGGAACTTTGTCCCTATTCTCTCTCTTCTTCTTTCCTATTCTCTCTTTTATGTTCATATTATTGTTGACATTTTTCAGTCATGTCAGATTCTTCCTTGCCTCATTTGAGGTTTTCTTGGCAAAGATACAGGAGTAGTTTGCCATTCCCTTCTCTAGTTCTAGTTCTAGAGGAAACTGAGGTAAACAGCGTTGGGTGCCTTGGCCAGGATAACAGAGCTACTAAGTGTGTGAGTCAGGATTTGAATTCTGAAAGGTCAGACTTACTGAATCCAAGCCCCACACTCCCCGCTAGCTTCCACTAGCTGCCAATTTGTGCACATTCTAAAAAATCAGTAGATATGTTTTAGACTGGAAAAAGCATAAAAGCATTGATTTTACTCATCACATTTTCAAATAATTCATTTATTTCCTGGGAAAACGTTCACTATGTTTGGTCACCTGACTATAAACCTTATATTCAGTATTTAATTTTCCCCTTGCTCTGACTACATACATCTTTAACATAAATCATTTCATCTTCATGCTATACTCCTGCATCAGATATTTATTACATGAAAATTTATGTAAAAATATTCCCTAGCTTAAATGGCTTTCTGTTTATAAATATCTAAAGAAGATATTCTGTCTCTTCAGTTGACATTATTTCATCTTTCTAATATTACATGAAACATGAAAACTTAAAATGGTGTTAATCATCCATGTCAAGAGAGTACACATCCAAGTGGGGGTCAATAACCATCTAGTAACTATGAGCTTTACAGAAATCTAAACAAGATAGGCAATTAATAATTTATATGAAGAAATTCAACAGTTGTCTTCTCTATTTCAATCAATATTTAAGTGGTTTTATATGAACTCTGAAATCGAAATAAACATGTCTGAAACTGGGCATTGATCTCAGAATCATGGTGTTTAATTTTAAGAATTCTCAGAGATAGTGTATTCCAATGTAGATATGAAGATATTTTTTTAAAAATATACAATAGATTAATCATCTGGTCTTTTTCTGGAAGAATTTGAGGGAACATAAGTGTTTGCTTCCACAGACAGTTCATCCAGTTTTTGAAATATTTATTTTTTGTTCCTGGCAAAAAGTTTAAATATATCTCTCAATAACTTACACATATTACTCTTATTTCTCATTTGGGGTCAAGCAAAATAAGGCTAATCTCTGTTCCATTTCACAGTACCTCATATACTTAAGGAGAGTTCTATTATTTTTCCTTATACTTCTGTTTTCTCTGTTGAGAATCCCTGACTCCTTCAATTGCTCTACATGCAGGATAATTATCAGTTCCTTATGCATCTTGATCTTCCTTCTCTGGATACTTTCAAGCCAGAGAAATAACTAAGGCAAGATTGACCAAGACTTTATCCTCTATCAGGAAATTTAACTCAAGGCTGCTTACATGCAACTATATTCCTTTAAGGAAGAATACATAAAAATGCTTAATGGGGGAGTGGAGGGTGGATACAGGTAAGGCTATGGTTGAAGGATTGTGTGACAAAATGGTAAGAGTGATTGCAAAAACAGGTTCTACTTGGGAAAGTAACTTGATTTGGTGAAAAATTCTCTGACAATTAGGTCAATCCATAAGTGGGATGTGTTGCCTATGCAAATAGTCTCAAAGCTATTTCCTTTCTCTGTAAAATGAGGGCATTGTCTAAATTAGTATCTGACAGTCTAACAGGTTATTGTATATGGACTCCATTGAACTGTTTCTACTTCAACCTATGCTTTTAACCTAGGAGTCATTCTATACTCCTCATTATCTCTCACCACTCCCCCGTATCCAATCTCTTGCCAAAGTCTGTCAATTTCACTTTGGCAACATTTATAAAGAATACCTCCTTCACTCCTCTGACAATGCTACTACTCTAGTACAGGACTTCCTCACCTCAAACTTAGATTGTTTCAATGGCTTAATGGTTTGTCTGATTCTAGACTCTTCCCACTTCAATCTATTACCCATTCATCCACTAAAATGATTTTCCTAAAGCACAGGTCAAATATTGTCACTCTTCTACTCAATAAACTCCAGTGACTCCCTATTGCCTCTAGAATCAAATATGAAATGTTCTGGTTGACATTCAAAGTCTTGCTAACCTTACCCCCTTCTCCCTTTTGAGTTTTATTACATTTTACTCCCTAACTTATGCTCTTATATTCGGTAACGCTGGTTGCCTGTCTATTCAAAAACAAGTTCTATTTCTTGGCACCAGGCATTTTCTCTGACTACATTCCCATGCCTGTAATGCTCTCCCTCCTTTCTTCCAAATACTAGCTTTCCTGGCTTTTTTTTTTTTTGAGTCCTAACTAAAATCTCACTTTCTACAGGAAGTCATTCTCAATCTCTCAGTTCTAATGATTAATTATTTTCTATCTGTCCTATACATAAATTTATATAAAATAGCAACTTGATTTCCTGAAAAATTCTCTCCCCATTTAGATCATAAGCTCCTTGAGGGTTAGGACTGTCTTTTGATTCTTTTTTGTATCCCCAGAGAGTTTGGCACAGAGACTGACACATTGTAGGAGCTTAACAAATACTAGTTAATTGAATTTTTATAAAAGTTAGATGAGACTTTGTCATCTTAGTGGAGAATGGACTAGAATTAGGAAATACTTGAGGCAGGGAGAACAATTAGGAAGCTATTGTGAGGGAGCTACATGGCATAATGAATAAAGCACTAGACCTTGATTTATCAAGACATGAGTTTAAAACCAGCTATAGGCACTTAGTATATAACCCTGAGCAAGTAACTAATCCTTTATTTGAATCACTTTCCATTGTAAGATGGGTATAATAACACCTTCTTCATAGGGCTAAGTGCCTGGTACTTGTAAGATGCTATATAAATGTTTATTCCCTTCCCTTACTGCAATAATCCAGCCAAAATGTGACCAATAAATTTCCTTTGTTAGCACATCTTTCACCATGTATGACTTCCCCTCTTTTTTTTCTTTATCACTGAGCATATTTGTGTCTTCAGTATTTCAAGAACATTTTTTGCTGACTGATATCCCTCTTGAAATTTGGTTCCATGGCGTACAATCTGTCTTTTGCCTGAACCTTTCTGAAATGCATTCTCCAAAAATCTAGAGTGTATGTCAGACTAGTCCATGACTTCTTTCATTCTCATAAAACAAAACAAAACAAAAAACCTCTAAGGGTATAATCTAAACTAGGATTAACTGTTCTGTTTTTAGTATAAAGAGAGTACTAGCTGATATTTGTATAATTGAAATTCCCCAGCAATTCTATATCATCTCTTCATCCAAAGCCTGTAATTTATTTCATAGGTTCTTTGTGTATTTAATTATTCTATATAACTAGTCAGCAGTCTACACAAATAAGAGTATCTCTGTAGTCTATGCCTTCATTGATATTGACCTAGATCTTCCCTATGATTTACCCATTCTGACTCCTGCATTTCCTTATATTGGTATATTTTCTTGATACATGGTGCTTAATTCCTCAGCATCACCATACCTTGCCTTATGGCATAGCCTGTACTTTTCAATAATTTGTATCCTTCCAGAACCATATTGAGTTTCTGTAATCCAACTTACCAATTTTCAGTGATATTTATGAGATAAATTTGTCTCTGTTAACAATATCTAATTACTCTTGCTTGTAAACCTGTTTTATGCTAGGTTTTGTCTTTAGAGATATACGAAGTGATGAGTTTTGTAACTAGATGCTTTTCTTGGAAGTGTTGTCCTTTGAATTTTTGTCTTTCCCTATGTCTATTTTTTTTTCATCTCACAACTGCTAGGTCGTTTCCACGTCTAAATCCATGATTCTTTGATACTACTTTCTTTGATATGTGTGTGTGTATGTGTGTATACTCTCCCTTTATTTTTCACTTTCATATCCTTTGAATTAAGCATTTAAGACTCCACACAACGATAACTTCATTATACTAGTTGAACACACTCAACATCTGCACAGGACCTCATTATTCTTACATTTTAAACTATGCTCTACCAATCTAAACATTCCTTTCAAACACCATTTTGATCTCAAACCTACCTTTTTAAATGTTTTACCTTTGATCAGGATCAGTTAGAAAAACGTGTGTCTGTAAAGTCTTTAGTTTGATGCCAAAAGTTTATAATCCTTAGCCAAGCTTGCTACATTCTCCATGGCAGTAACATTTGTGATCTCATGAATCACTAAAAGTAATCATCGTGTTACTCATCATTTTGAATAGTAATAATTTCTGTATGAAATTTTGTTGTTCTCATAGAAAAGAAAGTCAGCTTAATTTTGGGAATGCTTGAAATACGATTTGTTGCTTCCAATTTTTTTTCCTGTTAAACAGCAAAGTTTGTTTCTGACAACAGGTTTATTCTTTTATGTTGTGGTTGTTGTTTAGTTGTTCAGCTGTTTCCAAATTTTTGTGATTGTGTGGATCACAGCATGTCAATAATGTCCATGGGGTTTTCTTAGCAAAGATATTTAAGTGAGAGGGGGCAGAGCCAATATAGCAGAGTGAGATCAACTACTCACCTAAGCTCTTAGGCAAACTCCTTCAAGTACCTCTACAAAGAGAATCTGACCAAATTTTAGAGGTACAGAATTCAATAGGAGACAGACTGTGGCAGATTCACAGACCAGAGCACACTGAAAGGTCAATGGGAAGAATCTGTTCCACAAGGGTGGGGGAGCATACAGCATACAGCACAAAATGTCTCTCTGTGGCACAGCCCAACAGGAAAGTCCTGGGGCAGGGGGGACTGAGGCTGCAGCAGAAGAACAGTGGAGTGGCAGCCCAGAGAGGGAGGCCAGCAGACCTTACTGATGACAGTCTCTGAACCCCAGGTATTAGCCGCAGTTGCTCCTGCGACTATCAACCCACGGATTAAAAGTTTGGAAGTCACCTACTTGAACTTCTGTGGGCCAAAATGGCAGAGAGATTGATAAATGCTCTCTCTCCCTCACCTTGTTGACCTTGAAAGAACCATAAAATATTTCTGAAGAAAAATTCTGGATCAGTGGGATCAAAAGAAGGGGCAAGTTTTGTAGCACCTGAGGCTAGGAATATTACTCTTACTGTGGTGATAGCCCCACCTCAATAACCAACCAAGAGGATATCTGGGGCCCAAGGAAGTGGAGCCTCACACTGGGACCCAGGTGTGCCTCGGTGTACCAAGGGAAATGGGAAGGCAGCCAGGATCACCAAGCACTGAACTTGCCTTTCTTCCAGCTCAACTGAGGAGATCTCCTGCTACCATTCCTCCCCTCTCTCACACTTACAAGCTAGCCACAGGAGTAATTCAGGGGAAACACAAAGCAAAAAGAAGAAAAGACACCTGCCCTTTGCTTTTTTACACCAGCCAGCTCAACACCAGGTTCTCCAGCTTCTAACTGAAAGAATCAGAGGCCAAAATACACAAATCATCATCATCATGAGTAAGAAGAGGCAAAGCAAGAATGAAAAGACCACTGAATCTTTCTGTGATGACAAGGACTAAAGCACAAATACCAAAGAGGTCACTATTAAGACCATATGCCCATCTGAAACTTCAAAAGGGACTATGAAGTGCTCACAGACACAAATAGCTTTCCTGGAAAAGCTGAAGAAGGAAATAGAAGAGAAACTGGCCAATGATTTTAATGAAAAAAAAATTCTATGAAGAGAACATCTCTTTAAAAAGGAAAAGTGAATGGAAAAGAAAGCACAAAACCTAACTAGGAAAATTGGACAAAAGGAAAAGGAAGTACAAAAACTAATTGGAGAAAATAATTCTTTAAAAGGAATAACTGGACAGATGGAAAAAGAGATGCAAAAGTTAACTGAAAAACAATTTGATAAAAATTAAAATTGAGCAAGTAGAAGCTAATGACTCTATGAGATATCAAGAATCATTCAAATAAAATCTAAAGAGTGAAAAGAAAGAAGAAAATGTAAAATATCTCATTGGAAAAGCAACTGACCTGGAAAATAGATGCAAGAGAGAAAATTTAGGAAATGTTGGCCTAGTAGAAAGCCATGATGAAAAATATCTTCCAAGAAATCATTCAGGAAAAGTACCCAAAGAGCTAGATCCAGAGGGCAAAATAGTCATCGAAAGAATCCACCATTCACCTCCTGAAAGGGACCTCAACTAAAAACACCAAGAAATATTGTTGCCAAATTCCAGAACTATCAAGTGAAAGAGAAAATATTACAGGTAGCCAGAAAGAAACCATTCAAATATCGAAGAGCTACTGTCAGGATCACACAGGACCTTGCAGCTTCTACATTGAAAGAGCAAAGGAATAGGAATATGATATTGAATAAGGCAAAGGAGATGTGACCACAACCATCGATCAAGTACCCTACACAGTTCAGCACAATATTTAAGGCAAGGAGAAGGACATTCAATGAAATAAGAGATTTCTAGACCTTCCTGGAAAAAAGGCCAGAAGTCAAAAGAAAGTTCAATCTTCAATGGCATGTCTCAAAAGAAGAACAAAAAGGTAAACAAGGGAAAAGAAAAACTCATTACTCAATATGGGCAAAATGTTTACCTCCTTATAAGGGAAGGTAATACTTGTTAATCTTGAGAATTGTACATCTATTATGAAATATAGAAGGGATTGACATAGATAGAGGAAACAGGTATAAAGTAAATGATGTGATGATAAAAATGTGATTCAAGTATGCGAAAGGAGTGTAACAGGAGATGTGTAAAGGAGGAAGAAGAAAATGTTAAATTACATCATAGGAAGAAGTACAAACTTATTATAGTAGAGGGAAGGAGGAGAGGAAGATGAGCATTGCTTGAGAGGTATTTTCATCATATCTGGTTCAGGGAGGAAACAATAAACTTAATTAATTATATAAATCTAACCAGCTCTATAGGCAGTAGGAGGGGAAGGAAGAAAAAGGGGAGGGCAAGCTAAAAGGGAGGGAAGAAATAGTAAAGGTAAAGAGGAGTAAAAGGGAGGGAGGCTGAAAGAAAGGAGGGAAAACTGCGAGAGGTGATGTTAAAAAGTGAAAACTATATTGAGGAGTGGAAGGGAGACAGGAGAACTCAAAGCACAAAAGGTGGGAAAGAGGATGGAGGGAAAAACACAGATTGTGATCATAATTGTAAATGTGAATGGCATGAACTCTCCCATAAAATGGTGATGGATAGCAGAATGGATTAAAAGCTATAATCTCACAATATGTGGTTTATGAGAAACACATATGAAGTGGGGGGATACACACAGGGTAAAGTAAAAGGTTGTAGTAGAATATTTTGTGCGTCAGCTGATGTAAGAAAAGTAGGGATAGCAATCCTAATCTCAGAGAAAGCAAAAGCAGAAACAGATCTAATCAAAAGAGATAAGAAAGGAAACAATATCCTCTTAAAAGGCACCATAGACAATGAAGCAATATCATTACTAAACATGTCTGCTCCAAGTGGTATAACATCCAGATTCTTAGAGGAGAGGTTGAGGGAGTTGCAGGATGAAATAGATAGCAAAACTATGCTAGTGGGGGACCTCAACCTCCCCCTTTGTGAACTTGATAAATATAACCTTAAAATAAACAAGAAAGAAGTTAAAGAGTTGAATGAAACTCTGGATAATGTAGATATGATAGATCTCTGGAGAAAACTGAATGAGGATAGAAAGAAATATACCTTTTTTCTCAGCACTATATGGCACATATACAAAAACTGACCATGTTCTAGGGCATAAATACCTTACAGTCCAGTGCAGAAATGCAGAGATTGTCAATGCATACTTCTCAGATCATAATGCAATAAAAATTATATGTAATAAAAGGCTGTGGAAGATAAACCAAAAATTAATTGGAAACTGAATAATCTAATCCTAAAGAAAGTGTGAGTTAAACAACAAATCACAGAAACAATCAACAACTTCATTGAAAAGAATGACAACAATCAGACAAACTATAAATCTTACAGTATACTGCAAAAGCAGTCGTTAGGGAAGTTGTATATTTTTGATTGCCTACATGAATAAAATAGAGAAAAAGGAGGTGAATGACTTGGACATACAGCTCAAAAAGATAGAAAAAGAAGAAGTTGAAAATGTCCAAGTAAATACCAAATGAGAAATAATGAAAACCAAAAGAAAGATTAATAAAATTGAAATTAAGAAAACTACTGAACTAATAAATAAAACTAATAAAATTGATAAAGTTGTGGTCAATTTGATTAAAAAAGAAAGAAGAAAACCAAATTACCAATATCAAAAATGAAAGGACTGAACTCACCTCCGATGAGGAGGAAATTGAAACAATAATTATAAATTCCTTTGCCCTACTTTATGCCTATAAATTCAGAAATCAAAATGAGATGGATGAGTATTTTAAAAAGTATAAATTACCCATATTAAGAGAAAATTAAGTTGAATACTGTAACATCCCATCTCAGAAAAAGAAATTGAACAAGCCATCAATGAACTCCCTAGGAAAATATCTCCAGACCTGGATGGATTGACAAGTGAATTCTATAAAACATTTAAAGAACAGTTAATTCCAATATTATATAGATTATTTGGGAAAATTGAGGAAGAAGAAGTCCTCCCAAATTCTTTTTATGATACAAATATGGTTTTGATACCTAAACCAGGAAGAGACAAAACAGAGAAAGAAAATTATAGAACAATATCTCTAATGAATATAGATGCAAAAACTTTAAATAAGATTTTAGCAAGAAGAATACAGTAGCTTTTCACAAGAATAATGCATTATGGTCATATAGAATTCACACCAGGAGTGCAGGGCTGGTAGAATATCAGGAAAACTGCTAGGAAAAGCAATCATATCAACAACAAAACTAACAGAAACCACATGATTATCTCAATAGATGCAAGAAAACTTTTGACAAAATACGACACGGAGAGCATAGGAATAAAGGGTACTTTCCATAAAATAATAAGGAGTATCTACCTAAAACCTTCAGCAAGTATTATATGCAACGAGGATAAACTAGGTGCATTTCCAATAAGAGCTGAGGTGAAACAAAGATGTCCATTATCACCGCTATTATTCAATATGGTCCTAGAAACGTTAGCTGTACCAATTGGACAAGATAAAGAAATTGAAGGAATTAGAATAGGCAAGGAGGAAACTAACATATCACTCCTTGCAGATGATATGATGATACACTTAGAGAATCCCAGAGATTCAAGTAAAAAACTACTTGAAATAATAAACAACTTTGGCAAAGTTGCAAGTTACAAAATAAACCCATGCAAATCTTTGGCATTTCTATATATTAGTAACAAAGTTCAACAGCAAGAGATAGAAAGAGAAATCCCATTTAAAGCTAGGGTAGACACTATAAAATATTTGGGAGTTTACCTGTCAAACAAACCCAGGGACTATAGGAACACAATTACAAGACATTTTTCACACAAATAGCGTCAGATCTAAGTAAGTGGAAATACATCAGTCGCTCATGAGTAAGTTGAGCCAATATAATAAAAACGACAATTCTACCTAAATTAATTTACTTATTTAGTGCCATACCAATCAATCTATCATATTCACATCCTGAAAAAAATCATCTGAAAGAACAAAGGTCCAGAATATCAAGGGAACTAACGAAAGTAAATGCTAGGGAAGGTGCCCTAGCGCTACCGGATCTCAAATTGATAAAGCAGCAATTATCAAAACCACTTGGCCCTGGCTAAGAAATAGAAGGGGAGACAAATGGAATAATATAGGTACTCAAGACATAGTACGCAATAAATATAGCAATCTACTCTTTGATAAAATCAATGACCCCAGCTCCTGGGATAAGAACTCACTGCTTGACAAAATTTGCTGGGAAAACTGGATAACAGTGTGGTAGAAGCTAGGCATAGACCAATACTTGACACCATACACAAGAATAAAGTCCAAACGGGTGCACAATCTAGGTATAAAGATTGATACTATGGACAAATTGGTGGATCATGGAATAGCATATCTATTGAATTAATGGAGAAAGGAAGAATTTTTGACTAAAGAAGAGATTGTGAACATTATGAGTGCAAGGTGGATTATTTTGATTACCTTAAACTGAAAAGTTTTTATACAACCAAAACCAATGAAGCCAAGATTCAGAGGGATACAGAAATTTGGGAAAGAATTTTTGCAGCTAGTGTCTCTGATAAAGTCCTCATTTCTAAAAATATATAGAGAACTGAGCAAATATACAAAAATACATGTCATTCCCCAATTGATAAGTGGTCAAAGTATATGAACAGGCAATTTGCAGAGGAAGAAATTAAAGATATCTATTGTCATATGAAAAAATGCTCTAAATCACTATTAATTAGAGAGATACAAATCAGAACAACTATGAGGTACCACATCACACTTATCAGATTGGCAAAAATGAGAGAACAGGAGGATGGTAAATGTTGGAACGGATGTGGGAGATTTGGAACGCTAACTAATTCATTATTGGTGGAGCTGTGAGCTGATCCAACCATTCTGGAGAGCAATTTGGAACTCTTCCCAAATGGCTACAAAAATATGCATACCATCTGACCCAGCAAGATCGCTTCTTGGACTATATTCCCAAGAGATCCTAAAAATGGGAAAGGGTCCCACATGTACAAAAATATTTATATTATCACTCTTTGTTGTGGTCAAAAAGTGGAAATCAAGAGGATGCCCATCAATTGGGGAATGGCTGAATAAATTATAGTAAATGAATGTAATGGAATACTATTGCCCTATAAGAAATGATGAGCAGGATGACTTCAGAGAGGCCTGAAAACACTTACATGATCTGATGCTGAGGGAAAGGAGAAGTCCCAAGAGAGCTTTATGCACAGCAATGACCAAAGTGTGCAATAGTTTTTTTGTTTGTTTTGTTTTGTTTTTCTGGTAGACTTGGAACTTCATTGCAATATAAGGACTTAAAAAAAAGTTCCCAATGATCTTTTAAGGGAAAATATTTTCCACATCCAGTGAAAGAATATGGAATTCAATCTTAAAATGTAGCAGTTCATTTTTTTTTCTGTGTATGTATTACATTTTGGTTTGTTATATGATTGGTGCCATTCATTTTAATTCTTCTACACTGCATGACTATAGTGAAAATGTATTTAATAGGAATATATGTGTGTATGCTGTCTCAGGGAGAGAGGGGAAAGATAGGGGGGATGGAGGGAGAAAAATCTAAGTTATATGGTAGTGACTGTAGAACACTGAAAATAAATTAAATTAAATTAACAAAAAAAAAGCATAGAAAATTAAAACAAAGATATTTAAGTGGCTTATTTCCTTCTCCATTGGAATAAGTGAAAAGTAGATTAAGTGACTGGCTCAGGGTCATACAGCTAGTGTTCAAGGACAGATCTGAACTCCAATGTTCCTGACTCCAGGCCCAGCACTCTATTCACTGAGTAATCTTGCTACCTCCTCCTTTTATGTTAGTTTTACAATAAGAAAAAAAGTGTTAGGAGATTATGAAGTTGTTTTGTTTTTCTTTTTGCTTTATAGTAGGCCAGGTACTAATGGAGGTATCATGATCCTTTTTAGGTCTATTTTGCCTCCTGAGATAACACACTCTAATAATAAACATATTGTTTCTAATAACTTTTTATTCTAACTTTTCAGGCATACATCCATAGTCGTTTTATTTTAATATCCTCTTAATGATAATGAGAGGTAGGTGGGATAGGACTTTCTACCTTTCAGGACTTTATTTGACAGGTGAATTATTTAAAAAACATGAATAAAGCTTATCCAAAGTCTTGTTTGCTGAATGTTGGATCCAGTGCTAGAGTTCAGGCCTCCCAAGCCTTTATTATTACTGTTATTATTATATTCCATAGGTGAGCCTCATTACACATGTGACCCTCACTTATTCTCTACACATTAGAATTGGAATGCAACGTTCTGGCCTCAATTTGAAGCTTTTCCATTTCCTGACTATTTTGGCCAAATCACTTCACATCTGTTCACTGTGTGAACTTAAGTTAGATCATCTATAAAAGGAAGGTATCAAATTAATTGATCTCTAAGGTGCTTTTAGATACTAAATTCAGTGATCCTATTGGTTTACTGTACATTTTCATTTATCCTATCCTAAATATAATTTGGTATAGACAAACCAGGACATTGTTAAGGTAAATACAGATTATAAAACCCCTGGATTCCATATAGTTTCAATAATGGGCAACTTAGAATTCTATGCCATGTTGACATTTACATTTTCTCAATTTTTGTTTTTAGAAAGTGAATTTAATCATTTTGTGTGCAGTTTCTAATCTGAAGGATTACAGTCAAACCTAAGTTTAATGAAGTGCTTAAAATTTTGTTGGCATTCAATAGATGTTAATTAATTTAAGTAAGATTGCTTTTGATTATGCACAAAAATAACAAAAACAGGTCATTCCACCAAATCCCATCAGTTATTAATTTCTATCACACATCAGTGCTTTCTCTCTTTTCAGTGGCAGATGCTATGTAAATAACCTAAATAAAACAGAAATCTAAAATGACAACATCAAGGGCAAAGAGAATATTGCACTCCAAAACAAATAATGATGGTGGCCAGTGATTATAAAGTGCTTAAAAGCCTAAAATGCTATTAAATGGTCAAATATTTTGACACTGAAAAGCAGCCCAATGTACTAGATATAACGACTGTGATGGGTTCAGGAAGATCTAAATTAAAGTCCCACATCTGACATGTAATGCCTGTAACACCCTGGGCAATCTGTAGAAAAGGTAAGCTCCCTCATTAGACTCCGAATTCTTGGAGAACATACTCTGTCTTTTGCCTTTCTTTGTATGCCCACCACTTAGCAAAATGCCAGGCATATGGTAAGCACTTATTGATAATACTAGGATTTATATGGTGCCTACTCTTTCCCATGCATGCCACTAACTATACACTTTACAAATATTATCTCACTTGATCTTCACAAAATCCCTGGGAGGTACACATTGTTATTTTCTCCATTTTACAGTTGAAGAAACTGTCTCAGAGATTTAGTGACTTGCCCAGGATCACACAAACTAGTAAGATTCAGAGGCCATATTTGAACTCAACAAGATGAGTCTCCCTTACTGTAAGCCTGACCCTCTATCCATTGTGCCACCTAGCTGCCCAAGATACCTACTTTCTTTGGAAAAGGAAGTTTAAGTTTCTCCATCTGGCAGCTCCCCAAACTAAAGAAATAATAATCCAAGCCCATTTCTTCACTCATAACCTCACAGTCATGCACACACATGGGGGAGGATGTGAATGTGTGTGTATGTGTATGTAAGAGCTTCATCACTTTTACCGCTAAATGTCAATGTCAATGTTCTTTCCAATTTCAAAACAGACTTAAAACTGAGACTTAAAATGTAGACACATGGCTTATTTCAGTAAATCTTTCAGATCTTTTGGAAACTTCTCTAAGTATATTCTAAGATTCATTCATAACAATGATGTTACATCTCATAATTTTTGTATGATTTCTCTCTCATTTTCTTAAACTGTATGGATACCTTGACATATTTCAGATATGGGTCAATATGACTGAGAATTCTTCATCCTCTGGCCATTAAAAAATATTCCCTTTGTCCCTGAAAGGATTTCTTAAGTGCTAGAAATAATTCGGTGAGTAAAGCTGCTAGGTAATCTGAATAGTCTCAATGAAATATCTTTTTGTCAATCATTCACTTTATTGAAAAAGTTTTAATGGCGTCTTTTGCTACAACATCTGCTAAAATATCATGAAACCCTGCCCTCTGCCTCTGAGTTCATGAAAACCAGAACCATTGTGCTTTGAATGAACTTTATGGTTGAGACTCAGCTTTTGGTATAAAGGGTCCAAATACACTTTGAATCTGGTAAACTGCTGTGGGAGCTTACCCTCACACAATTCTGGTGAATCACAAGTCAGAAAAAAGTTATTGCTGGCAGAGTAGGAACTGCTCTGATACTCTTCTTTGACTTCACAGAGCTGTCACTAATGATTCCTGATTTAGATTGTATGACAGTTGTTTAAGTAATCTTTCTAAAACTAAAACTTAGTCCTTTTTTATTTCTTTTGCTAACCTTTCCTCATCAAAGGTATATCATTGGCATTTTGTTGGTCCAAGTAAGAATTTGGGACTTTTCTCACTTTTTTGGTTCATGATTCTCATCCATTAAATTGGGAAGAAGTGACTACACTGAAATAACCTCAAGTATCCTGAGACTAACTTCCCACTTGCATTCAAATGATTTATAGTATTTCAGAATAATATTGAATTAAGTAGAAGAACAAATACAGTCTTTCATGTTCTCTCTCACCAACTCCAATTTAAAGCATAAGAAACGTCAAATGTTAATGTATTTATTTTGGTTTGGTAGCTACAGAATTCTCTTCTATGGACTCCCAGCACTAAGACTCTAATGGCTGCTCTGATCTTTCAAAGAGTATAAGGTCACTGAGTCTCTGAAATTCATTTACTTATGACTGGGAAGAGAATAAAAGCAGAGCAAGGACAAAATTAATCGGAGCACCATGTACTCATAGGAGTAAATGCAAGCTTATGTGGGAAAATAAAGGCAGTTGAATCATTTGCCCCTCCCTCTATTCAGAGGCTTACAATAATTTTTTTCTTATCACTCTGGAAGAGAAAATGAGTCTTTCCTTTGGAGAATTTTTAATGCACTGTCATTTCTAGTTTAGCAACCAATTAAAAATTTTAGACAACATAGATGTATGTATACACATATGTGTACATATATACACATATACAGATACATAAATGCGTAGAAATGTGTACATCCATATACATATATGCATACATGTGGATGTATCTTTCTTACACAGTGAGAAGGCAGAAAACAGTCATAGAATTCCTTTCTGTGTACTGAATTGTGGATAGGGCCCTTCCAATTTGCAGCATCGCTCATTTTTGGAAGGGAAAAACCAAGGCATACTCATGGGTTGCTGGAAACCATAGAAGATTCTACATATTCAAAGTCCTATTGGACTGTCCTCAGTTATTTTGGTCATTTTGAATCTTCTCAGTTCGAAAAACTGAGAAGTTCAGGCATCAGTTCAGGCTTAGATACACAGGTGCTCAACATAGTAACAGATCTAGAAAAGGGAGAAAGCACTATCATAAAAAGTTCAGTCAGGAGAGAAATAACCATTAAGGCAACAAGAAAAACAAGAAAATAATGGCATGTATTTCTCGAACGAGTACAGTGGTTTTCATGTCCCAAATCACCACTAATTGTACAAGTAGAAAAGCTTGAAAAATAAGTTCCTGAGAGAAAGCTTAAATAGATTAAAATTCAGACAAGGGCTTTGAAACCAAAACTATGGGCAGGAAAACTTCGGCAGAGTCATCTTTGGCATTGGTGTTTCAAATGAATTGTAATAACTGCTGTCCTCTACTTGAGAACACTACCTTTCTCCCAGAGAACAACACCATCACCCCAGTTACTCAAGCTTGTAACACTGAATATATCCTGAACTTTTCATTATCTCTCACTTCCCAAATCTAAGGTATTGCCAAGGTCTGTCAATCACACCTTTGCAATACTTCTCAATACATACATACATATATACATATATATATATGTAGATAGATATAAAGATATAGATATGTATATAAATATAGATAGCCCTTTCTCTCCTTTGACACTGCCACCATTCTGGTACAGATCTTAATCACCTCCTTCCTGAATTATTAGAACATCCTGAGAATGGATCTGGTTATGTCAGATCTTTCCCCTCTCAAACCCATCCTCGGAATGCCACCAAAAATAATTTTTTATAAAGTGTGTGGCCATGTCACTATCTTACTCAGTAAGTCCCAGTGACTCCCTACAAATTCCTCTGATTGGCATTCATAGCCTAACCCCTCCTTCCTTGTGGGATTTCTTACACTTTATTTTTGGTCATGTACTCCTTGATCCAGTGACACTGGCCTCTTGTATGTTTTGCAAATAAGACACTTTATCTCTTGACTTCAGTCATTTTCTGTAGCTATTCCATTTCTTGGAATTCTTTCTTTCTTTTTTCTTTTTCTTAACTCCAACTGCTCTCTCTGGCTTCCTTTATATTCCAACTAAAATCTATCTTTTTCAAGATGTCTTTCCTAGACCTTCTTAATTCTAGTTCCTTTTCATTTTAAATTATTTCTATCTCTCCTATATATAGCTAACTATATATATATATACATGTATGTATGTATAATATGTGTGTATAATACATATTTGTTTACATGTTTTCTTCCCCTTTACATTGTAAGCTCCTTGAGGGCAAGGTCTGTCTTTGGCAACTTTTTCTATGCCTAGCACTTAACAAAGGACCTAGTGTACAATAGGTGCTTAATAAATATTAATAAAATTGATTAATTGAGAGTTGTCAGTTGTCCATTATGCAATCTCTCTGTGTAATTGTTGTCTCAGCTAACCTCGGATGGTTTTCCTCAACTCTATACATCTATTCTTTATGAATCAGCATCCATATAGTCATTCTGGAAAGAGATTGGGGTCTATAACCCCAAAAGGAATGATGCATACACTTTTACTCAGAAATACTACTACTAGACTTACATCCTGAAGAGATACAAAACAGAAAAAAAGGTTGTGTGTGTGTGTGTGTGTGTGTGTGTGTTTGTGCTGGCAAAGAACTGGAAAATAAAGGCCCATCATTTGTTCATTCTCTATATAGATTACAAATATCTTCTACAATATTTTTTTTTAATTTAAAAAAAATTATTTTCTTAATTAGCATAAATCTGGCTACTCATCATCCAAAATAAATCTCTGGAAAACAGATTTCCACATTGACCATTTCCAAATATTTATCTCATTCTACACTTTTCATCCTTCACCCTTTAATTAGGAGGTGATTCTTGATGATTTTTCTAGAGTCATGATTGGTCATTAGGTTGAGTACAGGTCCAGATTCTTTCAAAATTGCTTGCTTTTGCTCATCAAGACATGACAATCATTTCCAGGCCTTATGTCTAATTTAACTCCCTATATATTTCCTAATCATAATGTTAAGAGAGGAAATGCATCATTCCTCTATTTTTAAGTATTTAATTTGTATTTACTATTTTATGAATTTATTCATGTTTACTTTTTTATGTTTCTCTTAGCTCAAACACAAAAGTATTTTAACTTCAAAATAGCTATGCAGTTCTGGTTTTTAATTGCATTTTTATTCAACCAGAAATACTTGAAAGTCTTCTATTTTATGAAAAATCCATTTTTTTCTCATTTTATAAGATTATACTCAGTTTTGCTAGGTCAAAATTTCTTGCCTGAAATCCTGTATCTTTTGCCTTCTGGAATACCTCCTCTTCTGTATACTGATGGCTGCTAAATCGTGTGTGATCTTGACTGTGGCTACTCATTATTTGAATTCCTTCCTTCTGGATGCTTGCAGTGCTGTTGTTTGACCTAGAAGTTCTGGTTTTGACTACAACTAATATTCCTGGGAATTTACATTTTGATACTTCTTTCAGGAGGTTACTGGTTGATTTTTCTTATTTTCACTTCATCCTCTGCTTCTCAGAAATCTGAACAGTTTCTTTTAAGATTTCTGGAAATACAATATCTAGGTTATTTTGGTTGTGGTATTCAAGTAGTCCATTGATTCTTAACTTTTTTTCTCCTCAACCTGTTTGTAGGGTCAGTTGCTTTTCCTCTGAGATACCTTACATTTTCTTCTATTTTTTTTAATCTTTTGACTTGGTTTTAACTTCTCTTGTTGTCTCATGGAGTTTTCTCCTCTTTTGGATCCATTCTAATTTTCAGGTAATTTGTTGTTTTAGTTACGTTTTGTACTCTTGTGCCAAACCATTAATTCCCATTCTAATTCTTTCTTCCATGATTCTGATTTCTCCTCTAATATTTTCATTTCATTGCTTTATCACTGAGATCCTGGGATGGAATCTTTAAACTCATACTTTTTTCATTTCTCTTCACCCTTCTACAAAATTTCTGACAAATGCTTAAAACCACTTTTTCGACACTTACAGTGAGAGTAATTAAGTAAATTGACAATCATGACATTTTAGACACCTCCATCATTGAGGTGTTCTTCTTTATACTGAGTTGAAAAATTTCTCCTTTTAACTTTCCGTTACTTGTTCAGTTCCTCTTCTCCTGTCTGTCTTCCCCTCCCCTTCCTTCTCCTCTCCAAAGGAAGATAAATTTGGATGATCAGAAGATGTCCAGTTGGCTTGAGTGTTGCTGGCTGATGGAAAGACTTTATCAGAGCATTGGTCATTTTGTTTCTACTAAAACTTTCAAATATACTGGTTTATGTAATCTGAATTTTTAATAAAAAAAATTAATCGCTTCAGCCATAGCCCACATTGTCTTCTACAAGATAGATGATTTCTTATTTGATAGTTATTTTTTAATTATTAATAGTAATTATTCTGTTTTAAAAATGCTTCACAAGAAGTTGATTAAATTCCCAAGGTTTTTCAAATAACCTGCAGACATGTTCATGTATATAAAAAGAATCCAAGAAAAAAGAAGTGTTCTGTTCAATTTCATCGCCACCTACTGCATCTCTATCTTTTTCTATAAGAAGTTATGAAAATATTTATGTAATTTCTCTGACACCAAATCTATGATAGATGATATCCATAGATGTTACAGGCAAGAAGGCTAAACAAAATGAGCCGTTCCCTTTTACAAGTACACCAATTCAGGATTAGTAGAGAAGGCTGACATAGGAATTATAAGGGTTTTGGAGTGTCAGGATGTTTATTCTGGGAAATTCATCAAGTATTTTAACTGTCACTATATATTTATCCCACCTTGGCCTCTGGTAAAAGAGCATCATCTAATCATCTTGTTTTGGGTGTTAAAATAAATATGTTTTGTCAGCTATTTACCTGCTATTTCAGTTTTTACATTAGAACAAAAGTAGATGTACATGGAAATTCATTTTAATTCAAGAAGACTTCCTTAAGTACCCAATGCAAGATAATATGCTAGGCAGTGGGAGTGTAAACACAAAATGAAATACACTTCCTTTCCTTAAAATACTTTCTTGCTGCTAGGACAATATGACTTTTGTACTGATAAATAAACAGGAGACAATTTGAAAAGGGAGAAACCACTAACAAATAAGAAAGTCATTAAAGTGTTCCCATAGGAGGAGGAATCTGAGCTTTTGGATGGAAGTTAAGTATTTTAAGTGAATTTTTAGGATCAATAGCATTTCGGAAATAAGGGACAACTTGTTCAAAGCTATGAGATCTGGAGTGGAAATGTTGAATTTACAAAACAACAATTCAGTTTAGTGAGAACATAGAATGTATGCTGTGAAATACAGTTATTCTTTCCATGTGGTTGGGGTTAGGGGTGTAGCACTCCTGTGATCTGGAAAATCTGTGTAAAATTTTTTGGCCATCCTTTCACACCAGAGAAGTATGAATTATTATGGCATTAAAAAGATAAAATATATCAACACTATATGATACTATATGTAAATTTTATGCATTTCTGAGTTCCTGAACTTTTTTCTCTGTCATCTGTTGGTCTTCATGTATTGTCTCTGGCTTCCACAAAATTCCCCCACAATTCTCATTTAATTTCTTATGCTAACCTGCAAGTATTGAAACCATAATTGGGAAAGTTATGATGTGGAAGTGATAACTATAATATGAAATGAGTCTGGAAAGAAAGGTTGGAGTCATAGGAGGCCAACCTTGGGCACTTATATTTTGTCCTGCAAGCAATCTTGAACCTCTGAATATTCTTGACTACATCCCTAAGAAAAATTTGTGGCAATGAATCACAAGAAAGATCCCATTCAGTGGTCAGCAAGAGGCAGCAGAACTTTCTTTTGACCTACAATTACTGGTGTAGCTTCTTTCATTGATTTCCACTATTCACAAAGCATCATCACACTGGGCTCAGTTGTTGTGTGTGTGTGAAACTGAAGACTCTTCTGGAAGCTAAGTCTAGTTCCCTCATGCTTGAGGTTTTGAGGCAGCTCAAAGATTTTCTCTCCTACTTCTCCAGTCTTCCACCTTCAGCTACTTTGGTATAGCTTCTGAAGGGAAGAGAATTAAACTGACTCAGGATAAGTTTCAACCACTCATCTTGATAGAGCTGAGTTTGAAAATAATTGTGTGTGTGTGTGTGTGTGTGTGCTGTTTTATTTTGGAACTTTTTTCAGATGACCACATTCTACAATCAGTTGTCCTCCAAAGGACCCTTCTTATGCCACATAACTCATGGCAACTGGCTAGTTTAATTTAGGTATATTCAGAATCATTCTTTTTTCTGAATACAGATTTCATTTTATCTTATTTTTGTGTGTGTGTGTGCCTATGATGAACAGAAACCTTTAAATCCTTGGGCCCCTTATGACTCAGGACACTATGTCTGTCTGTGCTGAAGGGCAATATTGGTGACCATGTCACTTCTCTTTTCAAGAAATTCTGATACTGAGGTGAGTCAGGATCATATTGTCAAAAATGGGGGAAGAAGAGGAACTAACTGGGTTAAATGATGGCAGTAGGAGATGGAATGTGATGAATGGGAAATAACGAGTAGAATAGTTTGACTGGAAAAGAAAGCAAATGACAGTTGGTAGCATGAAATGTATAGAAAGGTAGAATCCACTAAAAAGTCATCACATAAAGGGCAATACATGCCAGATTAATAATTTTCTATTTATTATTAAAACATCATAGATTAATGGGACAGTTTTGAGTAGAGCAATGATATGGAAAGAACTGTATTTTAGGAATATTAATTCAACAGTCATGTGGAAGACAAATCAGAGAGGGGGGAGATCAGAAGTAGGGATCCTAATTAGGAGACTATTGCAATAGTCTAATTGCAAGGTGATGAGATGGTAACTAGGACAGTCTCTATTAATGGATATGATGAATGGATGAGAGGCATATTTGGGAAGTTATATTGAAAAAGGTTGCCAACTAATAGATATTCATAGTAAAAGTGAGGGAAGAGTCAGGGTTGATTTCCAAAGTCTCACAACTGGGTAACTAGATGAATTGGATTTATACCAGGAATACAAAAGTAGTTCAATATTAAGAAACCAATTAAAATAATTTAATCAGATAAAAAAGAAGCACTGTGTTAGAATGGGTAAAGGACTACTCTTAGAATCAGGAGGAATTGATGGGCTTAATGTTCTATTTCTGATACACAATGCTTGTGTGACCCAAGCAACTATTTAGGACTATAAATTACAGAACACTTGTCAATCCAGAGAGAGTTTTCTTATTAGAAATGCATTATACCATTGAAATCACTGCTCCAGACAAGGAAAAAAATACACATATAAAGAAAAAAATGATAATAATTATTGTGTCAGTAGATTAAAAAATCTCTATGTAAAATATGAAACAAAACATTTTTAAATCCTAAAAAGCAAAAGCATCAAAGGATTCTACTTTAATTTGAGTGCATCTCTAAAGCCAAAGTCTGGAATTACTTTCTATGAAAAAAGACCAGTTAAAGCAAGGTTAAAATAAGAAGTCCCCTCTCCCTTGTTTTACTTCACGAAGTTCCATAAATGATCAATTAAAACTGTAAACATTATCAAAGAAAGACAACATTTTCCTTGTTTAAAAATTCATGAAAGTTCATATATAAAACCTTTAGAATTAGTGAAAATCACAAATTAGTGAGGATGAATCAAGATGATTAAGGTTTTTGTAAAGTAAAGGGATACAAAATAATTTAGAAAAAAACACCAGAATTTCCACATTAAATTAACAAAAGTCAGAAGGATATAAGAAAAAAAATGAAATCCCTCTTAAGATAATGTAAACTGAGACTTCCATGGGTACAGCCAAAATAGGAGAGAAAATGCTCAATCTAGCTCTCTCAACGTTTTGCTCCAAATAATGTTAAAATGTCTCAGACTGAATTCTGGAATGGTCGAGCCAATACAATATCAGACTGAGATATTCTTCCAGCCTAAGACAATTTAGGAGGTTGGAAAGAGAGATCTAAGACATGGAAGTGGAGGCAGCCCCAGAGCCCATGGGGATGAAACAGCAGCGATGGGATTAGGTGACAGTGACAGAAGCAACAATTTCAGGAGCTCTCCATCAGAGACACGAAGCGGGTCAAGCAAATATTCAGAAAGAGATTAAAGGACCCTTGACTACCACTAAATACAGGACCAGAAGCTGTTTGGCTAATCCATTATCTTCACCATCTTCTGTGTCAAAGTCCAAGGGTAGAAAGGAGTATTTTCAATTAAGGCAGAGGGTGAGCCCTGAAGAACACTAATACTTTTGGAGATGAGAGAACAGGCACCCTGAGGAACAGTGTCAGTTCTAATTCCAAGGAAGAAGGGGCCCTGAGAAGCAGAATTGACTGTGATCACAAGGCATAAGGGGCCCTTTGTGGGAAAGGATCAGGGCACAGACCAGGAGAGCAGTGATAAAATCTCTCCCAAGTTCACAATACATTGGAAGCACCAAAAACTTCTGAATTTCCAGAACTAGTTCTCAAACAATAGTGTGAAAAAGCCTTAAGTTTGACACCATCCTCCTTGTATTGGAAACAGAGTCCAACTATAGCATAAAATACACACACACACATATACATACACATATACACACATAAACATACACATGTATAAATATATATGCATGTATCTATATATGTATATATGCATATGTATATACATATACATACATCTCTGTCCATCTATTTATATGTAGATAGATAGATAGATAGATAGATAGATAGATAGATAGATAGATAGATAGATGGATCAAAATCAATATGGGATGGTAGAGTCCAGCTGAATTCTCTCAATATTATCCTCCAAATAATTTTAAAATACCATCTCAAATCAAATTTTGGAGTAACAGAATCCCCTCTAACCCCTTTTTGATAGTATGGTTAATATGGAAATATGTTTTGCATGATTTCACATGTATAACATATCATTTTTCTTATATTCTCAATGGGTAGGGAGCAGTAAAAGAGATGTAAATGTTAAAAAAATGATAAAAAATAAATTAATTTTACAAATCTATATTGTGGACAATAAGTAATCAAGAACAACAACAAAAGAATCAGAGCACAAAAATGAACCATGGTAACAGGGAATATCAAGATACAAATGCGGAAGAAAATAATGAAATCAAAATGCCTAAATGCAAAGGCACAAAGTAAAGGGTGAATTGAACAGAAACCCAAAAGATATTCCTGGAAGAGACAGAAAATATTTTTTTCAAGTCAAATAATAGAGGGGAAGATTGAATAAAAATGGAAACAAAGGAAGAAAACTATGAAGACATTACCTTATTCTTTTTAAAAAAGGCAGAAAATATAAGAGAAAATACTTTAAAAACAATTGACCAAATGGAAAAAGCAGCACAAAAATTCACTGATGAAAATTACCTGTCAAAAATTAGAAGTGAGCAAATGGAAAACTAGCAAAGACATGAGATACCAAATAAATAAATAAATGAAATGAAAAGAATAATAAACAATAGGATATTTTAAAATATTTTTGAAAAGAAATGAATGAACAGGGAAAATTAGGGAGAGACAATTGAAGAATTATAGTATTATATGAAAGCCATGATCAAAGGAAGGGCCCATCCATCATATTTCAAAAAAATATCAAGGAAAAAAATTTTGATATCATAGGATGAAAGGGAAAAAATAGAATTTGAAAGAATCCACCAATCACCACCCAGAATTCAAAATGAACATTCCCTGGAACATTATGGCCAAAAAGACTTTTAAGTGTTTCTGATGAAAATATCAAAGATGAATAGAAAATCTGATTTTAAATATAACACACAATGGAAGTATTTAAAAGCAAACATAAAAGAAAAATTCTAAGAGACTCAATAAGGTTAAACTGTTTACCTTTCTATGTGGGAATATGACACATGTAACATCTAAGAATTTTATCATTATTAGGACAGTTAGAAAGGATTTACATTGAAAAAATGTGTTGGTATGGTTTGATTATTTTAGGATGACCAAAAGTATAAATGACAGAAAAACAAGATAAAAGGGAAAAAGGCAGAAGTAAAGGAAAAACAAAATGAGGGAAATATCTCACCTTAAAGAGGCACACAAGGAAGAGCTTTTAGAGTGGAGGGAAATTAGGTGAGATGGCAGACAATGCTTCAAGTTCACTCAGGTTCAAAGATGAAATAATGTGTGTTTATGTGTGTGTGTGAGTGCTCAACTCATAATAGAATTTTTTTTCAACAGAGAAGTAGGAGAGTTAAGTGATAAGAGAATCATGTGGTTGATAAAGGGAATTTAGATAAAAGAAGGCAGTCATCAACAACAAAGTAGATTTTAGGTGAGGGACAGGACTAAAGAAAAAATAAAAAATGATAGAGGAGAAAATAGGATGGACAGAAATGTACATTTAGTAATAGTAACTGATTATGAATGGGATGAATTCACCCATAAAGTGAAAGTGGATAGATAGGACAATAAATTAGAAACCTGAATCTAATAATATGCTGTTTATAAGAAGCACACTTGAAGTAGTGAGACACAGAGTGAAAAGAAGGGGATAGAGCAGAATCTATTATACTCCATCTGAACTACATATAAAAAAAGACAGAAGTAGTAATTATGATCTCACATATAGCAAAAGCAAAATTAGCCTTAACTAAAAGAGATTAAGTAGGGAAATTACATCTTGCTCAAAGGCACTATATAGTCAATGAAATGATATTACACACAATCACACAGAGTGACATCGAAACCAAATTTTTAATGAAAACAGTTAAATGAATTAGAGTAGGAAATACTATACTAGTGGAGAGCTTAAACTTTCTCCTGTAAGGATGGGGTAATCTAACCATAAAATAAATAAGAAAGAAGTTAAGGAGTTTAATAGAATCTTATAAAAGTTAGATATGATAGACCTCTGGAGAAAACTGAATGGGAATGTGAAAGAGTATGACTTTGTCTCAGCTCTAAATGGCATTTTCACAAAAAATTACTATATATTAGGGCATACCTCACAAACTAATGCAGAAAAGGAGAAATAGTAAATGCATATTTTTCAAACCATAATGCAATATAAGTTGCATTCAGTAAAAGGCCATGGAAAAATAAATTTTAAAATTTAATTAGAAACTAAATACTCTAATTCTAAAGAATGGGTGAGTCAAAGGACAACTCATAGAAAGAATTGCTAATTTCATTAAAGAGAATGAAGACAGTGAGATAACAATCAACAATAGCAACAATCCAAAGCAGCGCTTAGAGAAAATTTTTGTCTCTAAGCACTTGCATCAATAACATGGAGAAAGAGTAGATCGATGAATTTGATCACTTGGAATTGTCTGAATTCATTTTGTTGATCATAGCAACTAAGTCTTTCACAGCTGAGCATCTTTACAACCATTATTCATCCTTCATTCTCAAAGAGGGCCAATGACATCACCAGGGTAAGGTCTTGACATGCTTTACCAGTAGACTTTGATGACTCTGGAGAAAAGAGTGAGCAGCTCTACATCACTTTAATCCAACTCACACACAAGTCAAGACATCACCAACTGAGATATTTATGGTCCCTGTTGAACATGAAGGATGAACAAAGTTCTGTGAGTAGAAGCAGATGCCTTCTGGGGACTGAACCTGACAGTGAAATTTCTTTTCCTCCACCCCCTCTTCATCCCGCTCTTTCTTCCCTTCTTTTTCTTCTTCCTCCTCCTCTTTCTCTTTTCTTCTTCCATTTCCTCCTCTTTTGCCGCCTCCTCTTCCTCTTGCTTTTCTTCTTTTTCTCTCACCACATTTCTGTCACCTCTCTCTACCTGGGGCATCATAATCTTGTATGTGGGTGCTCTATTCAAAGTAACATAACGTTTGGTCATTTATATTCTGTAAGAGATCTTAGGATTTGAAGGCTCAATTTCAAAAATAAAATATCTATTCATTCATTCATTTATTTATTATCTGTTTATTTATTTATTTAAAATCAGTGAAATTTTACTCTTTGTCATGAGCAGTTTTCATTTGGTTTCTTGAAATATAACTGAGGGGCGGGGGAGGCTATTAAAAATCCTATTTTGATTCAAATATAGCTACTTGACTATTCCTTTACAAGCAGATCACTCTGGCTTTCATTTCATGGCTAATAATAAGCCGCAGCTAAATTCTCTCTTTCTCATCATTTGGGTTTTGATTGCTTAGAGTGAATGCCAATAGTAATTCTTTTCTGTTCTGCCTAGAAACTCAGGTCTTCCTCTCCTAGATTGATACTTTTGTGATGGTAAACTAGGCCATCTTCTGTCTTAATTCTTACCTAGCCCTTTATTGTTGAATGGGTCTAATACTGAGACCTGGGAAAGACCTTAATTTTAAAGGGCCAAAGTTACTCATCGAATCCTGGACTATCCCCAGTCATCATGATTCTTATCTTGTCTCTGGACTCAGATGACTCAAAAGGTGAGGGTGAGGCTGATGTCTTTGTGTAGCTCTGCCTCACTTAAATTTAATTCATGCACAAATCAAAACATAGCCTTCATGATGTCTTTTGGTCCTCTTAGAGAACAAAAGGATGCACAACAATGATTTTAAGGATGAATGCAAATTAAAGCATAACTATTATAACTTTATTTTATTTGTATTTATGTTTATGTTTTCTTTTCTAACATGACTCCTATGGAAATATTTTTTGCATGATTTCATATATTTAATTGATATCCAATTGCTTTCCTCCTCACAGGTAGGGAAAGACGTGAAAGAAGGGGAGAGAATTTGGAACTCATTTAAAAAAATGAATGTTAATTTTTGTTTCACATATAATTGGAAAATATTTAATTGCATAATATAAATACAATTTTAAAATAAGATACCTACAAAATAAATAAAATATTTGTTAATGAATAAATAAAATGAACTTATGTCTTTTGTGAGTAAAACAATAAAGTAATCTCTAGGGAAATAACAGAGTATGAATAATTTTTATTTTATGAATCAGATTAATTAATAAAAATGATGTTACCTAATTGCTATACTTAATTGTAAATGAATTATTCAGTAAATTAAAATTAATCTATTGTAGAAATTTTTAAAAAGTAAATGTTGAGAAAAATGAGATATCATATTACCAGATCTCAAAATATATTATGAAACTCTCATGATCAAAATGATTTGCTACCAATTTAAAAGCAGAAAATTTCATCAATTGAACAAGGTATCTAAGAAATTCAGTAAGCAATAATGCATAGATTAATATTTGAAAAGCCAAATCACAGAACTTTTGGAGAAAATGGTCCATATTAAAAAAAGAACTGGAAAAAATGAAAATAAATTTGTCAAAAAAGCAGGTTAGCCTACTACTTTATACCATGCTTAACAATTTCCAAATATGTATACAACCTGTATATAAAATGTTATATCATTAAATAAATATATAAATAAGCAAATTTTTTCAATCATTTTTCAGTTGTATCTGTTTCTTTGTGACCTTATTCAAGGTCTTCTTGGCAAAGATACTGGAGTAGTTTGCCATTTCCTTCTCTTGTTCATTTTACAGAAGAGGAAAATGAGGCAAATGGGGTTGTGTCTTGCCCAAGGGCCCACAGCTTGTATCTGAGGACAGATTTGAACTCATGAAGAGAAGTCTTCCTCCCCCCAAACGTAGAATTTTATCCACTCTGTCTCCTGGCTGCCCCAAACGAGTAAGTAAAAAATGAATTAATGTTTGAGTAAGGAAATATGTAAAATCTTTTAGTCAATTAAAAGCACTGTACAATACCCAAAAGACAATCTATCAGTGTTATATAACATGATGTCTGATCCATCCTCAAAACTGATAATTGCTTAGAAAGTTCAAAGAATTGGGGGTGGGGTGGGCTACACTTTATTTCACTGCAGAATAAAACCATCTATACCAGAAATCTCCATGAAATTATTGCCTACATTCTTTTATAAATTCTCCATAGATCTTCTTCTATTATCTTGGAAGCCTTGGATATATTGCAACTAATATTTGGACAGAACTTGGGCTAAGATAGAGATAGTGAGTGACCTGTGCCAGGCTACCTAGACCACAACATCGTCTCATACCCTGTGGATGTAACCCAGAATGTTGACTTCAACAGCCCTCTGGACAGAAGCATTCCTCAGACAACTAACCCTGTTTCCAGAAAAACAAGTGTGCCTCCAATTCCCCCTGGAGCAATAGTTCAGGGAAGCAACCCACCTTTGTAGAAATGAACTTGATAACTGTACCTGTAGTTGCTACATATCTGCCATTTCATCAGCCACAATTGCCTACTGAAAACCTGGAAACAAAAGTTCCCACCACAACTGTCTTGGAACAGTCAAATAGGCTCAATATTGCAAACAACTATCATTTAAAGCACCTGGCCATCTGCTTTGCCTTTATAGGAACATGGCACTTAGTTATCTTGCTGTTGAAAATTCCTTTATGTAATTTTCTATTAGAATGAGAGCTTTTTGAGACCAGGTACAGTCTTGCTTCTCTATTTACATTTTTATATCTTAGCATAATGTTTTGTACATCATAAGCAGTTAATTTTTTCATTTCTCTTTTATGTCTGTATTTTACCAGTCTTCTGTCCTCCTGATCATGCATTTCCAATCTCAATTCTGCTACTTCTTCTCCTGAGGACCATGAAAACTGTGTAACTCCTCTGAACCTCACTTTTCCTACCTGTAAAATGAGACTATTTAAACTTTCCCTAGAGTTCTTTCTAGTTCTAAATTTATGATCCTACTCAATTAGATCAATCTGTTCTGGGCTTTTAATTTATTTATTTCTTCTTCTCTTAAATTTATTCCAGCATCTTGTTGCCTTCCTTGTTTAAACTCTATTGACATTTTCATTTCTTGTGAAAGAAAAATAGCTAGTATTATTTAACATAGTTATCATATTTGTGAAACTAGTATAATCTCATTTACCTGATATGTTATCCTTTTAGATTCATATAAGCTTTACAGTTCCAGAATTTAAAGTTGCACATGAAACTTTACAATTGAAATTCATTTATGCTTAGCAGAGCATGACCCATTTCTCAACAAATGAGGCCAAGTGATTGTTTAGGTGTGAACTATCTGACAGTTTTAAAATTATGAATGATACTTGCAATTAACTAATACACATTTACCTGACTAGGAGACATTCAATAAATATACTCATACTATTGAATTGGATTGGGTTGTATGTGAACTGGTTTCTAAAATTCCTTTTTAAAAATCATGTAATAGAAGCATTTTTGAAAGAGTTAAAAGAAATGAGTAAATCAATGCTATAGGACAGAAAATATTCATCCTATGTAAAATAGCTTTAATTATTAGGTATATGAATTATAAAGATGCTAAGAGAAATTTCTTAACCTTCATCATAGATAATATCACTTTAATACTGTGATGTGATAGCCAATCTTGAGAAAACGTTGTATTGCCAGGGAAAAGTAAGAGTACTAATGGGAAAACATAGTATTCTTAGAGAAAGTGCTAATATTACTACTCAGACAAAAATTAGCAAGAAATATGTATTTTTTTAAAAGAGCACATTATTGATTCATTACTAGACTTAAAACAGACATATAATGAAGGGCTGAAAAATTAAACATCTTGCCTTCATTGGGATGTTTAAATATATGAGTCTATGAGGTGTCTTAAAGCTGGAAACTTGAAAGTCAAAATGTTCAAGGACATTAGTGGCACCAATCTGAAACAGAATTTGAGAAGGGCACAGTGCATGTTTGAAGGTGCCATTTGTTCATAGAACCCTGTCTGTGTAGCATATAAGCTCAGACACTTCATTTTTCAATAGGAGAGGTCTGTCCAAAAGCATGATATAATGATACACTGCAGTGGATACAAGCAGTAAAAAATATATATTTTCTTGGCAAAACTTATTTTCAGGGGAAGAGGAAAATGCCCTCAACCCTTCAGAAAAGTAACAAAAAACAAAGCTCTCTAGGTTATATTTATGGAACTGTTCTTAAGGTGGAAAATCACAGTCATCCACTTCTCAAGTGTATAGAAGGGAAGAGATGAAAGAATTCAAATAAAAACTTCATTTCTTTAGAAATAATATTTTTTTAAATGGCAGGCTGACATTTTCAAAAATTATTCTACTAAGTTAGAATACCTTGCTTGAAATTAGCAAAAGAATTTGGGACACAAAGTCCTCAAGGATTTTGAAACAACCCATATGAAAGGTCAAAGACTGAGTTAAGTTATTTGAGCAATTCTGCTGTCTTAAATTCCTCTACTACATTTTTAAAAAATGGAAAAGCAAAGTTTTAAGAGGTATAAGAAAACATGGCTTTGGTTATTCAGTCCAGCTCCACTTTCATTTTGGTTCTTGTTGTTAGACTTGTTCATATGGTCCTACTCCATCATTTCCCCTCCCCCCATGCTTTTTATTTTATTCCATTAACTTCTCAATTACTATGTTCAGAGATCTCAGAGTGAGAATATTATTAATTCAAAATGTCATTTTTAAAGGAAAAGAAAGTAGCTTGAATTAATTTTTTATTGGGCTTAGGAGATTAGGGTCTTTAATTTTTTTTTTTTTTGAAACAAGCAAGAGATAACAAACAGAGGGAGAGCTAGTGAAAGCATGAAGGAAGCAATCTTTTACAGATGCTCACACTCCAGGGAAACTGAAAGGACATTTTATATGAAGTTAGAGAGAACTGGGTTCTACTAAAAATTCTTGATCAAGGAGAAAGTCATTAAACTACAAGTGATAGAAGCTACTTACCATGCTTACATTTATTCCATGGCTTGAAGTATTACCATTTCATAAATAAATCTGGAAAGGTGCTTTTTAGGTTATCAGATAAGAAATGAAACTATAAAATTATGTATTTTTTAAAAGATAGTTGACTACAGAGTTGTGTTGTTATTTTTTGTTTTGTACAAAGAAGAATGCAATGGAAGTTTCATCTTTGAAAACAATTCACAATTTTGTACTATTAATAACAGAATGTATCATTCAGGAAAATTATTGCCATTTCATAGCTGAGAAAACTGAGTTAAATAGATAATAACATGATTTAGTTCTATACCCATGCTATTAATGCTATACCCATGTATTTCATACAAATTATTTTGCACATAAACTATACTGAAAAGAGATTGTAACCTTTAAATAAATTGCTATTTCTACTATTCTGAGACAGTCAGTTGGTCATAGTACCTTTACTATGTACCTGGCATGCACATATATACATTCACGCACACACACACACACACACACACACACACACATGTCACAAGAGGAGTGTTTTACTTCTCTCTACTCTGCTGATTTAAAACCAAAGGTGTGCCCTGAGAAGCAGTATTATTCTGCAAAGTGTATGCTACAGCTCCGGGAATGCCTGAGCAGAAACAGATATTATTGAATCCTAAGACTATTTCTAAGTCCTCTCACTTCCTCATATTTTACAATATTGATAAGGAATTTCCAATTGTACCTTGTCATCTGTAAATGTGAGTAGAAAACCCATACTTTGGTTCTACCCTAATTTGAAACCTACCAAATTGTGAAATCTTGATGGAGAATAGGGATCTTAAGATTTATTCTACAATTAGGTCTCTTACTATATACAGTGTTTATGAAGGAAGTGTCTATTCATTAGAAATAGTCATTTACTAAGAGATGATTTGATGATCCCAAACACTTAGTCCAATTTCCCAAAGAGGTCATTTCCTCCTATGCATAAAGAATAAGAGTCTGGGGTATCCTTAGAGTCCCTGGGAAATTCTATGCACACTGAGAAGCTAAGGAGTCTCCTTCTAAGAAAGGTATGATGAAAGGAGATGGAAGTTCCTTGAAAAGGCTGTGGATCATAAGTAGATGTTCTTGGGCTGCTTCCAGTCTACTCATAAAATGGTTTAGAGGAGCCTTTTTTCGCTTAGTTTGATAGCCATAATCAAAAGTGTATTCAAAAGACTTGCATAAGTTATTGGTAAAGACTCTTCACTATCCTTGCTTTGACTACACTCTGGTGATATGACTCCTTTGATCAGTTCTTTCTGGTGAGATTAAACGTTGTATGGCCTTGGGCTGTCCCTCTAAGTAAATGTGGCCCTGTGAAAGGGCCTCAGTCCTTAGCTATGTCTATATTTGTACCCTGGACTTTTAGGTGAAGGAAAGTAAACTGAAACAGAAGAGTGTGTCACAGGAAGTCATACTCTAGACTAAATTTTTTGGCCAGGCAAGCATTAATGTCTCAAAGAGCGACCTTCAGGAGCAAACTTTGGAATCAAGGCCAGGGTTGTTTAAATATTTGCTCATCCTGTAGGATATGCCAGTCAAGGTATAAAGTACTGAACCAATATTATGTAGGTATTGTTGCTAAAAGCTAACTGACTCTCACCAGGGTCCTAGGTGGTGAAGGATACAATTTGCTTCTGAGGTAAAATAGGGAATGTCTGCATGTTTGATTGTGCTATATTTTCTTTTCTGGAGGGAGGAGGTAGGGCACACATGAAAAGAGTACTTTGTGCCCTGAGTTAAATCTAGTAGGGAAACCTAAAAGAGACAAGAGGTGAGGTGGCATAGGGCATGAGAAAAGCTTCATGGAGTAAGGGATATATGAAGTGTCTGTGGGTCTAGTTCCCTTTGTTTTTATACTGAAAGGATTCCTCTCCTTTCTCACTGAGGAGATAGGTACAAAGGGGTGGGTCTCTCTCTGCATCAGATTCACAGTGGGCAGATGGGTGGCAGTCTTCAAAGTAGCCTTTCTTTTCCTGGTCAGTCACCATGGGAATGTGGATTCTGGCATCACAATTGGCTATGCCAGCAGAGAACTCATTGATGTTGAATGTCTCAAGGAAGCCCATCAGGTGATGGGCATTGTCCATATCCCCTTTAGGGTCATAGACTTATATATGGTATTGGTGTTGCTTACTTAGTCTTTGGATGGCTTCTTCAATGTATTTTAGACAGTTCTTGTGTCTCATGGCCTTGGTATTAAAGTTAGTGTGGTAACCAGAACCATTCCAGTTCCCAGGGATTGGTTTGTAGTCAAGTGTTTTGATAATTCCAAAATTTTCACACATTCCATGGAGGATGAAATGAGAAATCCAGAAGTGATTTCTCATATCAATCCCTTTATGAAGTCCTATCTGCAACTCCTACTGAGCTGGCATTACTTCAATATTTGTCATTTCCCTGTGCCAATTTTAATTCCAGTATATAGGCAAGCACAATAATGAGCTTCCACTATATCTTTTCCATAGAATTTATATGTTCCCCCAATTTTTCCTCTAATTGTCTTGAGTTTTCTTTAACCTTTCAGGAATTTTGTTGGGTGTAAGTTTAATTAGCATTTTCTTTAGGTTATTTTTGTTTATAGCTGCTTTCACGTTATTTTCTTCTTCTGAGTTTATACTTTGGTCTTCCTTGACATCATCATAGATTTTGGTGTTGTTTTTTTTTTTTGTTGGTTGCTCATTTTTCCAGCCTATTTCTTAACTTTGAACTTTATGTTAAAGTTGGGCTCTGCTCATTTGAGGATGGGTAAACAATGTCCTAAGTTTCTGGCTTTTTTGTGATACTGTTTTCAGAGTTAGTTCTGGGATCTACACATTTTTTTAAATTTTTTCAATATTATTTCCTTTACTATGTTTTCAAAGTAATATTCCTTTTTAAAAGTTAATTGATATCAAGTGATTAAATGGAACTGTGTTATTAGTCATTAATCCCTAACACTGGAAGAAGCACATAGGCAATGAGGTCTATATGGCAATAAAGAAAAAGGCATCACAAACTCACTCAAGGTAATCTTAGTGAGCATATACACCCTGCTTTGCTATGGTAGAATGAGTCAAAATATATTCAGTACATATCAACGCCTCATCTTTATCGCAAGGAATGCAGATTAATTTGCTCTCATACAATAGGAGTATGAGCTCTGAGAAGCAGAAAATAAGAGTTTCAAGGAACTTTGAGGTTATATTAAATAATATTTTTATTTTACATACAAAGAAGACTGAGAAGTAAAGTGATTTGCCCAGTTTAGTGGTTTGCCAAAAAAATAGGCATGTTAAATGAATACTTCCATATAAACTCTTTCCACATAAATTTCCACTATAGTTTGAACAATATTTTGATTAGAAAACACATTTTCATCTAATGTATGATAGATATGATAATAATAATGGGTTTGATGTTGCATTTTATGTTGTAAAAGATATTAACTAGTTAAAAGAGATCTGTCCCAGAAAGTATTGGTTCAAATTCCCTCTATGCTATTTGGTACTTCTGTGACTTTTGTCAAGTCACTTAAACTCTGATTTCTGGTCTTTAAATTAAGAATGTCCATTCACATGATCTTTAAAATTCCCTCTGGTTCTAAATATGATTTTATTTTGTATAGTTCTGCTTTATAATGTTGACCATGTTTATGTTTCTATAACCTTTTAGAACCTCTGCCTCAGCTATTTAATTGCCTTTAATTTCTGAATTTAAAATAGAGGACACAGTTAAGATGGGTCATATAGCCACAATAAGATATTTATACATTGTGCAGATATAATAAGTCATGGGTTTTGTATTCATCCTTTTCTGCAGAGGAGATTCCTATGTTCATAGGACTTGTATTATGAATTCTTCCATCATTTCTACTTAGATGTAGATAATTTTCTACCTTGGATTAATTTCAAAATTTTCTCTGGAGTTAAATAGGGTTAGCCTTAAAATGACCTAATTAACAAGAAGAAGAAAAAAAAAAACGATAAAAATTTCTCCTGTTTCAGGCCCCCATTACCTGTGAAAGCAAAAGGCTTTTAGTGCTCTGATCAGAATCCACAAGGGTCAGTGTTTTATAGGGGGTTATGTAATACATTTATGATTTGGAAAAAATCATTGTTCAAAGAGGAGTATAAGATCTCCAGCATGAGCAAGTTGTTTAACTTTTTTGACAAGGTTAGTCTATTGGACACCCCACTATGAGCAGGTTTTTAAAAATATAATTACTGCCATCAGCAATGGTCCTTATTTTATTCTATCTTTAAAAGAAATATATCCTTCTCAAAGCAGTGGGTGGGGAGAAGAGGGCTTTAAAATATAAGCCTAAGCTAACTTCCAGGTGGAACACATCTGAAGGCAGAAAATGTGTGCGTGTGTATGTATTTGTGTAAAAAGATGCACAGTAATCACCACCCTGATTCGTAGGAAAAATGAGAAAAAAAATAAGCTAATGCCTGTAAAAACACTAAGTTCTAGCACTTTTTTTTTCACTGTGAAGACACTTAGAAAATGGCCAAATACCAGGGTGCACAAAAGCCTTTTCAAAGAAGGATATTATATAAACACAATGCACATATTTAATATTTTTCCTGAGTTTAATTTCTTTGGAGGTGTGAGGATCTTCAGTGAGTTCTAATTTCCTAGAAAGTAATCTCTGAAACAATAAAGGAAACAAGAACAATTTGAGTCATAATTATTGATATAAAAACATCCTCTTCTTTCATTTTTAATACTAGAATTTTTTAAAGATTTCTCACCCCTTTTCCTAAAGTCATGGCTGGATCAATAATTAACTGCTTTACATATTGTGTAAAGAATAACTTACAAGAAGTTGTTATAAAACATCTAGTAATGGAGTGCCTCAGTAAATTCAAAAAACATGTTTACAAGAAAAAATTGTAAATTACCTTGCTATTTGTCTCAACCTGGCATGGGGTGTGGGAGTGGGGGAGAGAAGGAATCTGTTATAGTCAATGACATTCACTATTTTTGGAATTGGCTGACTGGCTTACTTTAACTTCATCCTCACTTTTGTCAATTAAGGGGAAAGGTTGGAATGGTGCCCAAAGTAATCTTAATACTGCCTATCTTCTAAAACTACTTCATTATGTCCAAAACAAAGTTTCAACCCTGGGGCTTTGACTGTAGATTCTAAAATCTTTTTTTTTCTCTCTTCTACAATCTCTTTCAGTATTTGCTTCAGCAGCACCTGCTTTCTGGCTATTCACATTATTTATTGACTGACAAAGATATACTGGACATGTATTAGGAGCAAATAAAGGGTAAGGGAAGTTAGAGAAGAAATGTAAGATACAATCTATCTTGTAACATGTGTTTCCAATCTGACTGGTTATACACAACTAGCTTACAAGGAAGATTTAAGAACTCTGAAAGGATGAGAAAAGGCAAAACACTTAAATATAGTACAACTGAAGTATATACAAGTAGGAGAGAAAGACAGAGAACAAAGAGAGACTACAATGGCATGGAAACAATTGTGAAATTCTATGTCATAAAAGGCTCTCATGGAAAAAAATAGAAAGACATTAAATAAATGACCATATAAATTTGGGCATCCAGATATCAAGTGTCTAATAATATTTCAAGATAATGCACAAATAGCTTGGGATCTCTGATCATCACATTAAAAATTTGTTATTTACTTGGATGAAAGCACAGATGACATCCCCTTCTAATTTAAAGATGACAAAACTCTTAGAGACATAATTACAATACTTGGTTGCAGAGAAAAGATTGAGAAAGAACCCAAGAGTCAAAGAATGGAGCTGAATTCAGGAAGATGAAATTCAAATAGGATGATGGTACATATTTGGGCTTAAAAATCACAAGTACAGGAAGGGGAAAATGAGGTTTTAGATGCCAATTTACTTTTTTAAAAAAAAAAAGAACTTAAGGGTAGTGGTGCAGGGAATATGCATTTATATAGTACCTACTATTTTACAAATATTATTTCTTTCAATCTTTACAATAATGCTACAAGGTACATGCTATTATTATCTCCAATTTGCAGTTGAGGAAACTGAAACAGAGGTTACATTAAGTGCCCAGAGTTACAAAGGTGTTCTTCTGAATACCATTCTCCTTCATTCATAACCAGTGCAATAAAAAAAATCATTGATATACTAAATCACATTCAGCAGCATCAAAGAATAAGGATAGGGAGTGGACCTCTGCTTTCACTAATAAATGAAGCTCTCTGATAAGGAAATCCTTTCAAACCAAGGGAATTGCTAAGTAACATATGGAATTGTGAAATGGTTTCAGTGAAATTGGTCAGTACCCAGCTCTTTGGGTACTGACAGGGAAAGACCATAATGACAGAAGGGAGTAATGTTTCAATCACTCTTAAATAAGGCATAAAGAACAGAGGAAAACAGGCAAACAATGTCAAGAGAAAAGGGGGAAAAGGGGTGCTACAGAGACAAGCAGCAGAGGAACTGGAATGGAGTGATAGAGGAAAGCAGGCAGCATTGAGGATCACTTATATAACTTATATATAACATATAACCATTCACTAGAGTTGGGGATAATTGATAGATCAGGGTCCCAGATGGAGATGGTACAATGCTTAGTGGGAAATGAGTTTAGTATCTCATACATAGATTTTTGGTGAGGCATTAACTTTTATCTGTACCAGCTTGGAGGTACATGAACATATCCAAATACTCTCAAAGCTATCAATATAATTTGATGTTCTACTGCTGGTCTTACTGAGGTTGTCTGGAGCTTATCTGAGGTTTACATATTAAAAGACCCAAAGGCCTTGACAAATGGACCTAAATGGCTTCCCCTGATTTAGCCCACAGTCTCAGCATTAAATTTTTACTTAATATATGACAGTTTGCAAATTGTGGTCATTTGCTTTATAGGACAGTTTTTACGTTATCTTCTAACTTCCACTTGCAATCTTACTGCCTGATATTAAGTTATACTGGCTAATTTAACATGTACTACAGTAACAAGAATAATTTTTATAAAATATTTTGTCAAAATCTAAATTTACTATATAACTAAGTTGTGGTCAAGAAGACCAGAATAACATACAATTTTAGCACACCATGTCAGCGACTTTTCTGAAATTTATAGTTTCCTGGGACACTAAATTGTTAAGTGACTAGCCCATTCAATTTTCTTCAGAGATCTATCATTTTTTTTATTTTTTATTTCTATTCCTCTCCTTAACTTCTTTCTTTATTTTATGGTTAGATTTACCTAGCTTTGAGAAGAGAAAATGAGCAGTCTTCTACTAATATGTTTTACTATTTCCTCCTATAACTCGTTCAACTTCTCCTTTAAAAATTTGGAGGTTATATTATTTAGTGCAAAGATCTTTACTGACAGGATAGCTAGGTGGTAATAGATACAGCGTTAGATTTGGAGTCAGGAAGACTTGTCTCCCTAATGTCAAATCTGGCCTCAGACATTTACTAGTTTTTTGACACTGGGAAGGTCATTTAAACTCCATTACCTTGGTTTCTTCATCTGTAAAATAAAGTGAAGAAGTAAATGAAAAACCATTCCAATATTTTGCCAAGAAAATACCAAATGGAGGGGGGGCGGAGCCAAGATGGAGGAGTGAGAGCAGCTACTCACCTGAGCTCTGAGACAAATTTCTCCAGGTACCTCTGAAAGGAGAATCTGACCAAATTTTGGAGGTGCGGAATCGAGTGGGAGATGGACGGTGACAGATTCGGAGCTCAGGTGGGACTGGAAGGTCCACGGGAAGGATCTGATCCGCGGGGGTGAGCCCACAGCGCACAGCACAGCGTGGCCAGCGCAGCACGGCCAGTGCAGCGGAGCGGAGGAGATCTGAGAAACCTGAGTGGCGGGTGGAACCAGAGGAGCGGCACCCGGGGCGGGAGACAAGCCCAACCGAGTCAGTGAGAGCCTCGGAGCGCCCGATATCAGCGCAGCAGCTCCTGAGACCTTCAGCCCGAAGATCAGAGTCCGGTAGGTCACTTACTTGAACTTCCGGGAGCCAGGATGGCGGTGTAATCAGCTAATGCTCTCTCCTTCCCCCTTGATGACCGTGAAAGAACCATAAAATATCTCCCCAGAAAAATCCCAGATCAGTAGAATTAGAAGAAGGAGACCAATAGTCTCCTAACACCTGAGACGAGGAAAATAGCTAAGGGGGACTCCTCATACGTTGGCAGAGGCAAACCTGAACGACAGAGGACCCAGGGCAGGGAAAATTCGCACTAGGACCCAGGCAAGCATCAGCACCAGGAGAGGAGCCCCAGGAGGGTTGGGAACACGCATTAGCATCTAGGCGTGCCTCAGCTGTCCAGGGGAATCAGAAAGACAATAGGGCAGCTGGGATTACCAGCCCCTGAGCTTGCCTTTGCCTCAATTCAGCTAAGGAAATCTCCTGGGACCAGAGCACCCTCCCCCACACTTAACAAGCTAAACCCAGGGCTGATCAGGGAAACACCAAACAAAAACCTGCTTTTAGCTTTTTCACACATCAGCTCAGCAAAAAGTTCTCCAGCTTCTGACTGAAAGAACCAGAAGCCACAACACTCAATCAAAATCATGAATAGGAAAAAGAAAAGGGCCGAAAGAACCATAGAATCTTTCTATGGGGATAAGGACCAAGACACAAGCCCCAAAGAGGTCACAGCTGAGACTGTACTTCCATCTGAAACTTCAGAAGGGACTATGAACTACTCGCAAGTACAAGCAGCTCTCCTGGAACAGCTGAAGAAGGAAATAGAAGATAAACTGGCCAATGATTTTAAAATTATTAAGAAAGAATTCACTGATGAGAACATCTCCCTGAAAAGGAAAATTGAACAAATGGAAAAAGAAGTTCAAAAATTAACTGGAGAAAATAAATTCCTGAAAGGCCAAATGGAAAAGGAAGTACAAAAATTAACTGGAGAAAATAGCTTATTAAAAGGAAAAATTGGGCAGATGGAAAAAGAGATACAAAAGTTAACAGAAGAAAACAATGTGATGAAGATTAGAATAGGGCAAGTAGAAACTAACGACTCAATGAGACAGCAAGAATCATTCAAACAAAATCTAAAGAATGAAAAGATAGAAGAAAATGTAAAATATCTAATTGGAAAAACAACTGACCTGGAAAATAGATCCAGAAGGGAAAACTTAAGAATTATTGGCCTGCCAGAAACCCAGGATGGAGAAAAGAGCCTGGACAATATCTTCCAGGAAATCATCAAGGAAAACTGCCCAGAAGTACTAGATTCAGAGGGCAAAATAGTCATCGAAAGAATCCACCGTTCCCCTCCTGAAAGGGACCCCAAACTCAAAACCCCAAGAAATATAGTTGCCAAATTCCAGAGCTATCAAGTGAAGGAGAAAATATTACAAGCAGCCAGAAAGAAACAATTTAAATATCAAGGGGATACAATCAGGATTACACAGGACCTTGCAGCTTCTACAGTAAAAGATCGAAAGAATTGGAACCCAATATTCCGTAAGGCAAAAGAGCTGGGACTGCAACCAAGGATCAACTACCCAGCAAAGTTCAGCATAACATTTCAGGCAAGGAGAAAGTCATTCAACGAAGTAAGGGATTTCCAGAGTTTCCTGACCAAAACACCAGAACTTAATAGACAATTCAATCTTCAAATGCAGGTTGCAAGAGAATCATAAAAAGGTAAACAGTGGGGGTGGGGGGAACAACTTGCTACTCAATGAGGGCAAGTTGTTCACCTCCCTATAAGGGAAGATGATATCTGTTTATCTCAAGAACTGTGCATCTATTAAGAAATATAAAAGGGATAAGCATAGGGGGAACGGATATAAAGTAAATGATATCATGATAAAAAATGTGATTTAAGTATGAGAAGGGAATGTAATAGGAGGTGTGAAAAGGAGGAAGCAGGAAATGGCAAATTATATCACAAGAAGAAGTACAAAATCATAGTAGAGGGAAAGAGGGGAGGGAGATGAGCATTGTGTGAGAGGTACTCTCATCGGATTTGTTTAAAGGACGGATCAATAAATTTAAGTAGAAAATCCCAACTAGCTCTATAAGCAGTGGGAGGGGAAGAGGGAAGAAAGGGGAGGGAGGCAAAAGGGAGGGAAGAAGCAATAAGAGTAAAGGGGAGTAAAAGGGAGGGGGGCTAAAAGAAAGAGGGGAAGGCGGCAAGGGGAGGTGGTGAAAAGTAAATACTAGTGAGGAGGGGAAGGGAGACAGCAGAGCTAAAAGCACAAATGGTGGGAAAGAAGATGGAGGGAAATACACAGATTGTAATCATAACTGTGAATGTGAATGGAATGAATTCTCCCATAAAACGGAGACGGATAGCAGAATGGATTAAAAGCCATAATCCAACAATATGCTGCTTACAAGAAACACATTTGAAATGGGGGGATACACATAGGATAAAGGTTAAAGGATGGAGCAGAATATATTGTGCTTCAGCTGATGTAAGAAAGGCAGGAGTAGCAATCCTAATCTCAGACAAAGCAAAAGCAGAAATAGATCTAATCAAAAGGGATAAGGATGGAAACTATATCCTGCTAAAAGGCACCATAGACAATGAAGCAATATCATTACTAAACATGTATGCTCCAAGTGGTATAGCATCCAGATTCTTAGAGGAGAGATTGAGGGAGTTGAAGGAAGAAATTGACAGCAAAACTATACTAGTGGGGGACCTCAATCTCCCTCTTTCTGAACTTGATAAATCTAACCTCAAAATAAACAAGAAAGAGGTTAAGGAGGTAAATAGAACTCTAGATAAGGTAGATATGATAGATCTTTGGAGAAAACTGAATGGGAACAGAAAGGAATATACCTTTTTCTCAGCAGTACATGGAACATTTACGAAAATTGACCATGTACTAGGACATAAAAATCTCAAAATCCAGTGCAGAAAGGCAGAGATAATTGGTGCATCCTTCTCAGATCATAATGCAATAAAAATTATATGTAATAAAAGGCCATGGAAAGATAAAGCAAAAATCAGTTGGAAACTAAATAATTTAATCCTAAAGAAGGAATGGGTTAAAGAAGAAATCATAGAAACAATTAACAACTTCATTCAAGAGAATGACAATAATGAGACAACCTACCAAATCTTATGGGATACTGCAAAAGCAGTTCTTAGGGGAAGTTTTATATCTTTGAATGCCTATATAAATAAAATAGAGAAAGAGGAGATCAATGACTTGGGTATGCAGCTGAAAAAGCTAGAAAAAGAACAAATTGAAAATCCCCAAGAAAATACCAAATTAGAAATACTGAAAACCAAAGGAGAGATTAATAAAATTGAAATTAAGAAAACTATTGAATTAATAAATAAAACCAATAGTTGGTTTTATGAAAAAACTAATAAAATTGATAAACCTTTGGTCAATTTGATTAAAAAAAAGAAAGAAGAAAATCATATTACTAATATTAAAAATGAAAGGGGTGAACTCACCTCCAATGAGAAGGAAATTCAAACAATAATTAGAAATTATTTTGCCCAACTTTATGCCCACAAATTCGATAATCTAAATGAGATGGATGAATATTTTAAAAAATACAAATTGCCCAGATTAACAGAAGAGGAAATAGAATACTTAAACAACCCCATCTCAGAAAAAGAAATTGAACAAGCCATCAATGAACTCCCTAGGAAAAAATCTCCAGGACCAGATGGATTCACAAGTGAATTCTATCAAACCTTTAAAGAACAGTTAATTCCAATACTATATAGAATATTTGGGAAAATTGGGGAAGAAGGAGTACTCCCAAATTCTTTCTATGATACAAATATGGTTTTGATACCCAAGCCAGGAAGAGATAAAACAGAAAAAGAAAATTACAGACCAATTTCTCTAATGAATATAGATGCAAAAATTTTCAACAAGATTTTAGTAAAACGAATACAGCATCTTATCAAGAGAATAATACATTATGATCAGGTAGGTTTCATACCAGGAATGCAGGGCTGGTTCAATATTAGGAAAACTATTAGCATTATCAATCATATCAACAACAAAACCAACAAAAACCACATGATTATCTCAATTGATGCAGAAAAAGCTTTTGACAAAATACAACACCCATTCCTATTAAAAACACTGGAGAACATAGGAATAAAGGGAACCTTCCATAAAATAATAAGCAGTATCTACCTAAAACCTTCAGCAAGCATTATATGCAATGGAGATAAGCTAGAGGCATTTCCAATAAGGTCAGGGGTGAAACAAGGATGCCCATTATCACCATTATTATTCAATATGGTACTAGAAATGTTAGCGGTAGCAATTAGACAAGATAAAGAAATTGAAGGAATAAAAATAGCCAAAGAAGAAACTAAGTTATCACTCTTTGCAGATGATATGATGATATATTTAGAGAATCCCAGAGATTCAAGTAAAAAGCTACTTGAAATAATAAACAACTTTGGCAAAGTTGCAGGTTACAAAATAAACCCACACAAATCTTCTGCATTCCTATATATTAGCAACAAAGTCCAACTCCAAGAGATAGAAAGAGAAATCCCATTTAAAGCTAGAGTAGATACTATAAAATACTTAGGAGTTTACCTGCCAAAACAAACCCAGGGATTATATGAACACAATTACAAGACACTTTTTGCACAAATAAAGTCAGATTTAAGTAAGTGGAAAAACATCAGTTGTTCATGGGTAGGCCGAGCTAATATAATAAAAATGACAATTCTACCTAAATTAATCTACTTATTTAGTGCCATACCAATTAAACTATCAGATAATTATTTTCTAGAGCTGGATAAAATAATATCAAAATTCATTTGGAAAAACAAAAGGTCCAGAATATCAAAGGGACTAATGAAAAGAAATGCTTGGGAAGGTGGCCTAGCGCTACCAGACCTCAAATTGTATTATAAAGCAGCAATTATCAAAACCACTTGGTATTGGCTAAGAAACAGAGGGGTAGACAAATGGAATAGGCTTGGCACTCAAGACACAGTTGGCAAGGAATATAGCAACCTCCTGTTTGACAAACCCAAAGATCCCAGCTTCTGGGATAAGAACTCACTGTTCGACAAAAATTGCTGGGAAAACTGGTTAACTGTGTGGCAGAAATTAGGCATAGACCCATGCCTGACACCGTACACAAGAATAAAGTCCAAATGGATACATGACTTAGGTATAAAGATTGATACCATGAATAAACTGGAGAAGCAAGGTATAGTGTATTTATCAGATTTATGGAGAGGGGAAGAATTTTTTTCTAAAGAAACGATAGAAAGCATTTTGAAATGCAAGATGGATAATTTTGATTACTTTAAACTGAAAAGTTTTTGCACAACCAAACCCAATGCAACCAAAATTCGGAGGGATGTAGTAAATTGGGAAAAAATTTTTACAGCTAAGCTCGGGGATAAAGGCCTCATTTCTAGAATATATAGAGAACTGACTCAAATATATAAACATCCAAGTCATTCCCCAATTGATAAATGGTCAAAGGATATGAACAAGCAATTTTCAGGGGAAGAAATCAAAAATATCTATAATCATATGAAAAAGTGCTCTAAATCACTTTTGATTAGAGAGATGCAAATCAAAACAACTCTGAGGTACCACATCACACCTATAAGATTGGCAAACATGACAGAACAAGAAAATGATAAATGCTGGAGAGGATGTGGGAGAGTTGGAACACTAATTCATTGTTGGTGGAGCTGTGAGATCATCCAACCCTTCTGGAGAACGGTTTGGAACTATGCCCAAAGGGCTACAAAAATGTGCATACCCTTTGACCCAGAAATATCGCTACTAGGATTGTATCCCCAAGAGATTATAAAAACGGGAAAGGGTCCCACATGTACAAAAATATGTAGCCAAAAACTGGAAGTCAAGGGGATGCCCATCAATTGGGGAATGGCTGAATAAATTGTGGTATATGAATGTAATGGAGTACTATTGTGCCATAAGAAATGATGAACAAGAAGACTTCAGGGAGGCCTGGAAGGACTTATATGATCTGATGCTGAGCGAAAGGAGCAGAACCAGGAGAACTTTGTGCACAGCAACGACCACAGTGTGCGAGAGTTTTTTCTGGTAGACTTGGAACTTTGTAATAATACAAGAACTTACTGAGAAAAAAAAAAAAATCCTAATGTCGGTCTTCTAAGGCAAAATGCCTTCCACACTCAGAGAAAGAAATGTGGAAGTCACTTGCAGAATGTAGCAGATCATGTTTGTGTCTGGGTGGGGTTCAGTGTATTATATGTTGACTTGTTATATGATTTCTTCCATTTATTTTAGTTCGACTGCATAGCATGAATATAGCGAAAATGTGCTTAATAGGAAAGTATATGTAGAACCTAAACAGAATTGTATGCTGTCATGGGGAGGGAGGGGGGGTATTGGGGGAAGGGTGGGGGGGAATAAAATCTTAACTTTAAGGAAATGATTGTAAAACATTAAAAAAAAAAATAAAAAAAATAAAAATAAAAAAAAAAATTAAAAAAAAGAAAATACCAAATGGAGTTAAAAAGAGTTGGATGTAACTGAAGCACAACTGAGCAAAACGTTTAGTATTTATATTATTTCATTTAGTACTTTTTAGAAAGATATATTTTCTCTACTTATTCGTTTTTAGATCTATTTTTTTTTAATTTTGCTTTGTTTGAGAGCATGATTGCTAACCTTTACTTTAGCTAAAGAATAATAGATTCTTCTCAGTCCTGTTATTTTAACTCTGTATGTCTGTCCCTTTCAAATGTGCCTCTTGCATCTGGCTTCTAATCCATCCTGTTATCCACTTCTATTTTATGGGTGAGTGTATTCCATTTACATTCAAAATTATAATTACTAACTGCACATTTCCCTCTATTCAATTTTCTTCCATTTATTCTTCTTTCTCTCTTTACGGCATCTCTACTGAAAAGTCTGTTGTACTTCTGATCACTACCTCTCTTAGTCTACCCTCTTTTTTAATCACCCTCCCTTCTCTTGTCCACTTTTCTACCTTCTTTTCTGTTGGATAAGATAGATTTCTATATCTCTCTTACTGTGTGCACATGTATTTACACACGTTTATACATACATGGCAATGCACAAACACACACACATAACATGCACATACATGTGTGTCATGTACATATGTGCACACATACATGATATTTACATATAGATGTATGTATATGTACATGAAATATACATACATATATATTCTTCCCTCTTTGAAACAATTCTCATGAAGTGAGGTTGAAACATTGCTAATTGCTCCACTATAAATACGACTCCTTATGAGCCTCTATTATGTGACATAATTTCACCTATTTATCTCTCTCCCTTACCCCTGCTCCCAGTGCATGCATCTTTCTCTTCCATCCACCAACATCATGGATTTACCCTTATACCCTGATGTAGATTCTTAGATTCCTTCTAACAGTCTTAATAATGACAAAGTTCTTAGGAGTTACATGGATCATCTTCCTATATAGAAATATAAATATTTTATCTTTATTGAGTAGCTTATCACTCTTCTCTCATATTTACCTTTTTTATGCTTCCTTGAGTCTTATATTTGAAAGTCCAATTTTCTATTCAGGTTTAGTTTTTATTTTTTTCATCCAGAATGTCTGAAAGTCCTCTATTTCATTAAATTTCCATTGTTTCCCCCTGCATTCAGACTCCACTTCTTTCTCTGAATGTAGACACCATTTTACATCACAAGTCTTTTTGGAATTGGATCCTCGTGGTGCTAAAAATTGCTGTCTATCATAATGGATAACCATTTCATGTTGCTTTTACTCCATAAAAATGCTCACTTCACTCAGTATCAGTTCACAGAAGTCCTTTCAGATTTTTTTCTGATATTTGCCTACTCATAATTTCTTATAGAAATATAGTACTCCATTATATGAATATACCACAACTTGTCCAGCCATTCCCCAATTGAAGGGTATTCCCTCAGCTTTCAATTCTTTGTCACCACTAAAGAGTTGCTATAAATATTTTTGTACATGTGGGTTCTTTCCCCTTTTGTATGATCTCTTTGGGATACAGACCTTGGAGTGGTATTGCTAGATCAAAGACTATGCAGTTCTATAACCCTTTGGGCATAGTTCCAAACTGCATTCCAGAATGGTTAGATCAATTCACAGTTCTGCCAGGAATGTATTAGTGTTCCAATTTTCTCACATCTTCTCCAACGTTTATTATGTTCCTTTTCTGTCATATTAATCAATCTGATTGGTATGAGGGGGTGTTTCAGTTGCTCTAATTTACATTTCTCTAATTAATAGTGATTTAAAACACCTTGTTTATATGACTATAGATAACTTTAATTTCTTTGTCTGAAGACTGCCTGCTCATATCGTTTGACTATTTGGTAATTGAAGAATGACTTGTACTCTTATAAATTTGACTCAGTTCTCTATATTGGAGAAATGAGACCTTTATCAAAAAATTGTTTATAAAATTATCTCCCATCTTTCTACTTTCCTTCTAATCTTGGCTGCATTTGCTTTGTCTGTGCAAAAGTTTTTAACATAATGTAATCAGTATTATCCATTTTGCATCTTACAGTGTTCTCTATCTCTTATTTGGTCATAAATCCTTCCCTTTTCCATTGATCTTTAGTTAACTTTTGTACTTTGAAAAAACATTTTGCCAATTGTGCTTTTTAGGAGTTCTTTTTTTTCAGTGAAATTTTATACCTTTTTCTATTTGGGCAATTTTAAAAATAATAATTTCTTCAGTATTTTTGTGCTTCTTTTACCTTGTCTTTTCAAAATTTTATTGCTTTTCCTCTACCACTCCAGTTTTTATAATTATTTTTTTAGCTGTTTTAAAAATATTTGTTGGGCTTGTATCTGATTCCTATTTTTTTCTTTCAAGATTTACTTGTAGTTCTTTTGAGATTGGTGTCTCCTTCTGAGTTTCTGATTTGATCTTCCTTTGCAGTATTATAGCTCTCTATGGCCGGTTTCTTTTATTCTTTTTTGTTTGCTCCATATTTTTTTCTTTAAACTTTATGTTAATGTTGGGCTCTGTTCCCACACTGGGCATGAAAGACACTCTTAAGCTATTGCCTTTGATTCTGCTGCTGTCTTCAGATTTAATTCTGGGACTTTGAAAGTTTTGAGTGCTTCCAACATGTTGTGCTCTGGGGAGAGTTATGGCTACTGCTCTCCTGATCTTGGCAATGGTCCTTATCTAAGAAAAGCCCTTGGTCCTTTTCAGCCACAAGCACTAATGATCCTCATGACCCTTACTGTTTTATGTCTGAAAGCACTACTGCTTCTCTGGGCCCCTCCTCTTTCATGACCAAAAAATGTTCCTCATTGCAATGGACTGCAACAAAATTGGATATAGGCAACATAAGTTAATGAACAACACTGTTTAAGGACCTTTGTAATCTCCTTCTGACCAGTCATCCCACCCCAATACTATCAGTGGGCTGAGAACTCCTGAAGCTGCTCCTGATATTGTAGTTGCGTCCAAGACCTACAGCTAGTATATCAGCCATGTGGACTCTCAGCCAGTCCCTACCCTAGTGTCAAGTACTTATCCTTCTGATCTCCTAAGCTTTCTTTAGTTGGAAAAATCTCTCTCTTTTTTGTTGTTGTTCGTTTGGTTAGTTACATTATATTTTGTTTCGTTTTGTTCATGCCACTCCAGAATTCAAATAGAGGTACTATTTTAATGTTGTTTGAAAGATAATGCTGAGAAGGCTCTGTTATAGTACTTACTATACTTTGTCTTCTTGGCTCCATCTCTGGAAGTAGAAACTACATTTGTAAAGAAATACGAAATATTTCATATTTGAAAAAGAAATATGAAGAAAATATGAAGAAATATGGTTTTTTCCCAATTTCCTCAAAAAAATTGAGGATTTTTGGCCATTTCCTCAAGATAAAGGAAACAAATCACAGTTCAAAACCATTTTTTATGGATCTCAAGAGAAGGCCCTACAGTATTCTCGAACTTAATGTAATACTGCAAAGCCAAACATAAACACTGATATTAGATAACATTGCCACTAGAATGGAACCTCTCTTCCATTTGGACTTCATGCACAATATCACGCTTAACTTCAAGAAAACGATTTTGTTAGTATCTACCTCCTTGTTTTTTGAATTGCTTGAAATAGAGAAATAGAGAGGATATTTAACATTGTTCCAGATGCAAGAGTACTTATTAGAAAACAAATCTTTGAAACTATGGTTGATTTTGCTTTTTGTAAATCTTATTACTCCCTATCAATTGTGTGGTTAGGAGGAAGACACATTCCTGTAGAAAATTACTTGCACACTCCTGTTTTCTTCCTTTACATATCTTCATGAAAGACACCTTCAACATATACATGGATGTTTCTCAAGCTGATTTTCAAAAAAATGCAGAAATAGGCATTGTGCATATTTTCTAAAATCTTCTTATTCATTTTTCATTTTGCGATAAAATTACTACTGCTCTTTCTCCTCTTTTTAAAGATTTCCCTTTCTACAATTTTCTGAAAATTCAACCATTAATGCCTTTAAATTTTTCTTGCCTTCAGAATAAACTTCTATATTTATTTGGTCACATCCAGCTGCTCTCCCTAATACCATGTTTTCAGGTGTTATCTCCACTTCCCCAAATAAGCACAGCATGTACTGAGTTGGTAGAGTCCAAATGTTTCCAGTGTAATCAATGATGAGAACGGATTGCTATAGCAACTCTAGCAGGACCATTTCACATTGATTTGTTGTTTTTCCTTCAACTTTCAACAAAATGCTCTGGAGATGACATGGTTTAGCTAGGCCTTTCAGCAAACCTTCTACTTTCCTTTCCTTGACTTTACAATGAGGTTACTATATATGAAGATGTAACTGAATTTGTTTCTGAAGACTTTTTCAAATTTTGTCTGTTTTGCTTTTATTGGAACATTTTGACATAGCAGATAGTTCCTAATACAAAAATTTCTACAAAGTTCCTCTTTCTCAAAGTATTAAACAAATCTGATTACTAGTGTTCATAGTGTTCAGGATGAATAGTATGTATCACTTTCCTTCTTTGTAGATTACTATTTATTAAGAGAATGAAAGAATATCTGTACTAGCTGTAAGGTACTAGGAAAGATATTTCCGCTGTATTTGATGTGAGATTTGTGTTCTCATTTTCATTTATATATTATAATCGTTGTGTATATAAACACAGATCATATTTCATGTAAAACATGTATGTATGTGTGTTTCCTTTGGAATTGTTTTCTATCTGTGATTTTTTCATGTTCACTTTCAATTATGGCACAATGGTACCCTATTACATTTTTTAACTAAAATGTATTTGCCCAATCCCCCTCCTCTAGTCTGTACATTATTTCTACCCTTTCACTATAACAAATAATGATACCATGAGTTTGATTTCTTCAATTATAACCAGTAACCACCTGGAGAGGATAGTGCCAGGAATCAGAACACTCTACATGAACTTTCCCATAGTCAATAGCAACATTTTATTTAGAATTTTTGTAATACTATTATGAGTGATATTGGGGCACATAGGACTCTGGTATGAGGGATTGCCCAGTCTTTATCAGGGTTGTATATACACTTTTGGTGTCCACCATTCACTCAGCTCTCATCTGTGCCTTCAAAAGGCTATAGCATGGCTTGTAGCCACAACCCTGTTCAATTGCCTCAGACGACCACCTATACCAGGTTGAAAGTAACAGACAGACCTCAAACCCATTGGTGGGTTAATGGAAAGCCTACCTCAAGCTTATGAAGACCTCCCCTAGTATAATGGATAATGAGAACAATTTGCTCCAATGACCATCAAGGTGATGAAAGCAGAGACTGCGGAGGATTTGAATTAGGTCAGACTTGGAAAACACCAAGGTCACTCGCTGCTTTGCCAGTCATCCTAATTTTTGTTTTACTTCGACTTCAACGATTCTGGAAGACAGAATGAGGCAGACAATTATGAAATCCTGCTTCATTTAAATCTAATTCACATGAAGTCAAGACCTGGTAGCATCAGTGGTCCTCTTCAAAATGAAATCTGAACAAAAAGGAGTGATATTAACCCAATAGGTCATTGTTTTTTGCTTTATTTCTACTTCCCCACTCTACTTTGAGTATTAAGATCATATTTATATAAAAAAAGTTAGTGTTGGTTTTTCCCTCTTTCATTGAGAACAATTTATGAAATATAGGGAATATTCTATTATTATATTTCCTTCTTATTTAATTTTATTTAAGTTTGTTATGTTCTGAAAGAGGACTGTTAAAGTCATCTATAGTTTCTTACTTATGATAGTCTGTTCCTATATGTTTATAGGTGACTTTCTTCAGTGTCTCCCTCTCCAAGGTAACTCAATCCTACTTTTCTTCCTAAAGAGTATCTACAGGAATGATACTCATGTTTGAACCTCTAAAATGAATCTCTTAACTTCTTTACTTGCTTAACAGAAAAATCCTAGAATGTGACCAAGTTTCCTCAGCCTTTACGAATAATATTTTTATATAGTTACTCTAGTCCAAAGAATGTTTCAGATTTAATCTCAGGCCTATATCGAATTTGAGTGTTTAAAATGAGTTGAGGTTTGCATTGATTTCTCAGTTTGCATGAACATATGTTATGTCCTTTTCTTGGAGAAAATATGTCCTTTATTTGGAGATAATGACTTCATAAGACAGCTTTACCATACACATTCAACTCACTCAAAGAAGGATATGAATTCATTCTGCCTCTACCTACTAATTCACATAATATTGTTGCTTTCTGCTTGTTTTCTAATCCATTGTGTATATTTCTTTGACTTTATGTCATAAGTTCATTCAGTAATTTGTGATATAGTAGTTCAATAGTCTTTCTCTTGTGATTTTTTATTCTCTTTTGTTATTACCTTTTTTGTGATTGGGGGTTTTGAATTTATTTTCTTTCAATTTTTTAATTGAATAACTGTCATTCTTATTTTACATATTCACAGGTATAAACTTTTCACTAGGACTGCTTTAACTTCATAATAGAAATTTGGTGCATTATCTCATTGCCAGTATTTTCTTTATTCTAATTATTTTCTTATTTTGCTATTTTCTTTGACCCACTCATTGTTTTCCTTTGGGAACTTATGACTGAAAAAAATGGTTGGAAAATAAACACAGTAGGTTATATAAAGTTAATGAGACTATCAAAGAAACATCTTAAAGAATATTCTTTATTCTTTCTTTTTAAAGAATTTTACCATGTATTTAAAAGAAAATGAAAGGGCATAAAGAACTCAAAAATAAATGTAGAAATTTTGAACTACTGGATGTTTTGTAGATGATAAAAAATTATTAAATAACAAAAAATCTGAACAAAAATTCAGACAGAGAATAAAGGTTAGACTCTGATTCATATGCTACTGAATGGAGCTAGGTGAATTCATATAACCAAGCTGACTGGCACACTACAAATTTATATTATTTAAGCACAATCTGGCCCTTCCTACAGTAAGGCAGTCCTTTCAGTTCTCTTTAAATGATCCCCTATCTCATTTCTTCCAGAAGGGTTTCTAAATTAGATGTCAAATTCCAAAAAAGAAAAAAAAAAGGAAGGAAAGAAGAAGGAAAAAAAAGAATGACAGACAGAAAGAAGATTCCAGCCAGCTCAAACAGACTTAGGAAACCATAAATTAACATTTTTGTGTTCTACTTGTATTTTTATTTATTTTTTAAAACCTTTCCCAATTACATTTTGTCTGCTTCCTATGGCACTGGAATGCTGGAGTTCAAAAAGGCCATAATGGAGTACAGTTTGCTATCTATGCTTTGATATCTCTGTCTAAAATTTCAAAACCCTCTAGTGCATCCCTTCACCTTACCATATCACATGAGGAATTCACCTGTAGTTAACTTAGAAAATTGAAGTCATTTGCTATGAACTTCCTCTTCTTTCCATTAAAAAACAAATAGAAAAAAACTAGACCTCTGAATCTCACTCAAAATGGAAGTGCAGTATCTACTCCTTTTCAATTCTACCTTGAGTCTTTTTATCCCTCCTTAAATATCCTTATGGGTCTGAACTTCCAGGAATTTACCCTGATGCCAGTAGACTTAGTTTGATCTCCCAACTGACTTCTACCTTACTGAAGCTCTGAACTCTTATGTTAAAGAAACCTAGCAACTTCAGCCTCCCCAGTAGTTAGGATTACAGGTTTGCTCTAACAACACCTGGCTTCACCCCAAAACTCCGAAGCATTATTACTCTTTAGTCCTTTAGTTTGAGATATAATGAATAGAATCCTGAGCTTGGTGTCAAATTAGACCTCAGATAATTACAAGATGCATGTGTCTAGGCAAATCATTCAATCTGTATCTCATTTTCTTCAGCTGTAAAATGAGATCATGATAGCATCTATCTTATAGGGTTGATGTGAAGCTCAAATAATATATTTATCAGTGAGTACAGTGCCTCCTACATGGTAGGAACTAGAGAAATACTCATTCCATCCCTCTCTCGCAATAAAGTTTTTTTTTAATATAAATCATATATATTACTTTTTGATATTTAATTGTGGCCTTCTGAATCTGTATTTCTGGTTTAAGGTAGTTTGTATTTTTATTTTTTGTTAATATTTTATTTTTCCAAATTTTTAAGATTTGGAAATTTGGAAATTTAAGATTTCCAAACTTTTAAGATTTGTTTAAAAAACTTTTAATTCCAAATTCTCTTACTTACTCTCTCCCACATCTGTCACTGAGAAGGCGATTAATCTGATATAGGTTATGCATGTGTAATCACACAACACACATGTGTATATTAGTCATGTTGTGAAGGAAAACAGACCAAAAAAAAATCGAGAAAAATAAAGTAAAAAAAATGCTTCACTTTGTATTCAGACACCACCAATTCTTCCTCTTGGGATGAATTACATTATTTCTTTTTTTAATTTTTCATTTTTAACACAGTTTATAACAGATAAAACAATTCAAACTTTTGGTCAAGTGATACTTCTTTTTAAAATATTTACAATATGGACCACAACAGCATTTTTTTTTAAACATTAACCAACTAAGAAACAAATAATATTTATGTTGCTAACTTCACAATCTCTTGACCTAATTGTCTCCACAGTATTACTAATTTATTGCTATTGGTCTAAAGTCCTACGCTTAATAGCTTAATTTTAGACTTAATCTTAGATATTCCCCTATCAATAATCTATAATTTAATAGATCTGGCATTGCGCTTACAAACCTTTTGACTATAGGAAATTACCACCAAGAGTAGAGACATTGTGGGGAACCAGTAACTCCACAATTTCATGTCAATTTCAGGCAGGAGTAGATTGTCAACTTGCATTTAATCAGGGCTAAAGTCTGCCAGGTGTCCGTGGGGAAATGTAGACAGGAGAATCCTACTTCAGCCCAGGCTGAACAGCTGCTCTCCCACCCTTCCCATGAGATCACCTTTTTCAGTTCATACCAGCATCTCACAGGTTTACTGGCGTCATGGATTGGAAGCTCAGACCACCTTTCTTGTTACCCAAACCTGGAGTTAGAAGAACAACCAGTTAATAGTCCCATAGAATCTTAAAATAGCAAGTTCCAATAACCAGGTTTCAGATATGACTATAATTTCACATTGACTAAGGAACATCTTTTGAAAGTCTTAAGTGGCTTACGTGCCTTTCTATACATGTTCTAGTTCCTGATTAAATAACAATCATAAAATCAAATTTACCATTAAAACCTTAACTTTTCCATCAATGACAAATTTTACTCGAGGTTACCTTCCTCTAGGAAACTTAGACTCAAATTCTTTTTCCCAAACTAAATATGTCTCTGATTTAGTCTCAGTAATTAATTCAGTCAATTGTTTTAATACTAATTGCTTTTACATCACTCTGCAACATGTCCAATTTTTCTCCCCCTCTCTCCCCTCCCCCATCGCCTAATACCTTGCATTCTGATTAACCCTTGCCTCAATATACCTTCCTTTCCATTACACCCCACCCTTCCCTTATCCTCATCTTCTTTCTTTTCTTGTAGGGCGAGACAAATTTCTACGCCCTATTTCCTGTGTTTCTTATATCCTGGTTATATGAAGTAATAATTCTCAGCATTCATTTCTAATACTTTGAATTTCAACTTCTTTCTCTCCTTCCCTACCCATCCCCACTGAAAAGGCAAGCAATTCAATACAGACTAAATATGTGCTGTTTTGCAAAAGACTTCCATAATAATCATGTTGTATAATACTAACTGTGTTACCCTCTATCCTACTCTATCCCCACTGGTTTTTTATTCTCTCATTTGACCTTGTCCCTTCCCAAAAGTGTTTATTTCTAGTTACTCCCTCCTCCCATTTGCCCTCCCTTCTATCATTCCCCTTTCCCCAGTTGCCCCTCCTCCCCTACTTTCCTGTAGTGTAAGATAGATTTTCATACCAAATTTAGTAAACATGTTATTCCCTCCTTAAGTCATATATGGAGACAGTAGCTTCACTTTTCGCCTCTTGCCTTCTCCCTTTTCTCCTCTATTGAACAAGATTTTTCTGATTTCTTTCATGAGTTATAGTCTGCCCCATTCCATTTCTCCCTTACCCCTTAATTTCTATTTTGTTTTTTGTATATATCATCTCTTCTGATTCAACACAACCAGTACTCTCTGTCTATATGTGTGTATGTTTGTGTGTATGTACAATCCCTCCACCTACCCAAATACTGAGAATAGTCTCAAGAGTTATAAATATTTTCTTTCCATGTAGGAATGTAAACAGTTTAACTTTAGAAAGACTTTAATGATTTCTCTTTCCTGTTTACCTTTCATGTTTCTCTTGATTCTTGTGTTTGAAAGTCAAATTTTCTCTTCGGTTCTGGTCTTTTCATCATGAATGCTTGAAAGTCCACTATCTCATTGAATGACCATTTATTCCCTTGAAATATTATATTCAATTTTGCTGGGTAGGTGATTCTTTGTTTTAATCCCAGTTTCTCTTACTTCTGGAATATCCTATTCCAAGTCCTTCAATCCTTTAATGGTGAAGCTGCCAGATTCTGTATTATCCTGATTGTATTTCCATAATACTCAAATTATTTCTTTCTAGTTGCTATTTTTTTTTCCTTGACCTGGGAACTCTGAAATTTGACCACAGTATTCCTTGGAGTTTCTCTTTTAGGGTCTCTTTCAGGAGGTGATAGGTGGATTCTTTCTATATTTATTTTGCCCTTTGGTTCTAGAATATTAGGACAGTTTTCCTTGATAATTTCATGGAAGATAATGTCTAGGCTCTTTTTTTGATCATGGCTTTCAGATAGTCCCATAATTTTTAAATTGTCTCTCCAGGATCTATTTTCCAGGTCAGTTGTTTTTCCAATGAGATATTTCACATTGTCTTAATTTTTTCAAACTTTTGGTTTTGTCTTTTAACTGATTGATTTATTTCATAGTCATTCATTTCCCTGAACTCAATTCTCTCTTTCAAAGAACTATTTTGTTCAGTAAGCTTTTGCACTTTCTCCTCCATTTGGCTAATTCTGCTTTTTAAAGCCTCCTCGTCATTGGCTTTTTGTACCTCTTTTTCCAGTTGAGTTAGCCTCTTTTTAAAAGTGTTATTTTCCTCAGTATTTTTTGCTTCTTCTTTAGCAAGCTGCTAACTTACTTTTCAAGCTCTTCTATTGCCTGAGTCTGATTTACGTTCCCTTTGGAGGCCTTGGAGGCAGAGGCTTTGACTTTCTATGACAGTATGCCTTGTTCTTCCTCATCTGGAAGGATGGGAGGAGATACCTGTTCCCCAAGAAAGTAACCTTCTATGGTCTTATTTTTTTCCCCTTTTATGGGCATTTTCCTAGCCAGTTTCTTGACTTCTGAGTCCTTTGTCAAGAGGATGGTCCTGTTGCTTCTCCTTTCCTCAGTTTCATGTTCAAGGCTGAGATTCCACTCAGCTGCTCAATTTCCTGGGGCTTTGGATGGGGGTGGGGTACCACTCAGAGCTGTAGTTTAAATCAGCTGCTCTACTGCCAAAAGCTTTAACCTGAGCTGCCTGGACAATGGACCCAGGTTGCTTCCCAGCCACCATAGCTGCCAACAGTCTACTGCTGCTGTTACACTTCACTGTGACCTGGGGCTATTGCTGGAGGAGCCCCATTCCCCAGCTGGGAAAGCCCTCCCACACTGACCTTTGGAGCTTTCTTTGTAGCTTGTGGGTTGAGGTATCTGGGACCCTCCCTGCTGGGAACTCTGCCCTGGAGGTTTGTTCAAATTCTGTTCCTCCCAGTGCTGGGTGGTCAGGGCTGGGTTCCACTCTGCTCAGCATCCTGTGAGATAGATCTTTCCTGTTGGCCTTCTAAATTACCTTTGGCTGGAAACCTCTTTTGCTCTGTTGTTTTGTGGCTTCTGCTGCTCTAGTATTTGTTGAGAATCATTTTTTACAGGTGTTTTGTGGGCTGTGGGGGAAGCACTAGAGTATATACACCTTTCTACTCTGCCATCTTGGCTCTGCCCTACTGAATAGCATTTTTTCATCAGAAGTCCTTCAGAATTGTGTTGAATCATTGTATATCTGAGAAGAACTAGGTCATTCACAGTTGATTATCTTAATTTGTATACAGCACATATCACTTTGAATCATGTTCTCTAAGTCTTTCTAGGTTTTTCTGAGAGCATCCTGCTCATTGTTTCTTATAGCATAATCATTTACTACAGTTTTTCATCCATTCCCCAACTTATGGTCTGTGAAGTCTGGATTCAGTCAAAGAACTGCACCTGAGGACCTAGATGGCCACATGTGACCTTGAGGTCATAGATTCCCCACCCGTGGATTAGACTATAAAATACCTTCTCTATTCTGAGACTTCTAAGGGACAACAATCTTTTACCCTGCTTTCAGTATTTGGAATGTGAGTTATCACTGAGTCATTCTATAGTATATTATAACACACATATTTACTTTCCTTATAGTTAGTATATTATAATACACATATTTACTTACCTTAAGTTTTTGTTTATTTGGTTTCTGAGATTATATGCCAAAAAGCACTGATACTCGCTATTGGTTTTCTCAGGAAGAATGACCAAAATTTTGCTGACGATACATCATGCCTCTCAATTTGGCTAGATGTTTGGGTCACAAGACAGTTTCCTTTGTTTTCTGTGATTTTATTTTCCAGTGCTGAAAATTTTTATTGTGAGCCCTTTCAGGACAAGGTTTTCACTTTCTTTGCCTTCCCATCACTTAGCACAGTCCCTGGCATATAGGTACTATGCACTTTATAAATGCTTGTTGATTTGACTTGGTAAGAATCCTTTCTGAATGACATAGATTAGCTTTTGAATACAAAGTTCAATTTATTTGTCATACGAGCAAAAGATTTAGAATTAAAGGAGGAATTTTACATAATTTTAAAACAAGGCTTATTAAACTTTTTGCATCATGGAAACCTTTTGTAGTCTAGTGAATCCTAGAGACCCCTTCTCAGAATAGTGTTTTGACATCTAAAAATTATATAAGATTATAAGATAAATCAGTTATACTGATACAGAGTTTATGTATTTATTTATCTGTTCATATATCTCTGTCTGTCTATATATACATGACATGTGACTATATGCAAATATATATACAAATAATTTATTATCTATGTATGTATACACATGAGTATATGTGTATATACACATATTTTCCCCTTCTCCCAACCAAAAAATTGAATCCCAAAGAAGTGGAATTCTTTTTCCAGTGTCATATGAGAAGTAATGTAAGAAACAGCGTCAGGATTCAAACACAAACCTTCGATTTTCTACTCCCAAACTCTTTCTATTACATACCTTTGACTCCTCCTGTATCTAGATACTTCCAGGAATTCTGCTTCTATGACATCATTTTTGAAAACCCTGAATCACCCTGTCATTTGCTACTACCTGTTGTTTATAGGAGATAAATCAATTGTTTGCTGAAGCTCATCATATAGCTACTAAGAATTTTCTATTCCAGGTCCATATGGCACATTGAGAGACTCAGATAATTAATTATTTTGGTCACCTAAGCCTCTTTCCATGTCATATTCAAAGAATCCAAGGAAGAGTTCTGTCACATGAGTGAACCTTATCTGTAGCACTCAAAAATATGTAGAGTAGGATAGTAGGAAAAGCATTAGTTCTAGAATCAGGGAATCTGGGTTCAAGTACCAGCTCTCAGGCTTACTACCTCTGTGACCATGGGAGAATCACACTATCTCTCTGGGTCTGTTCCCTCATTGTAAAACAAAGGGTTTGGACTAGTTGATCTTTGCTCTGCCTTCTAATTCTAGATTTATGATCCTATAAATCAGTTGAACTCTGTGCCTCAATATCCTCATCTGTAAAATGAAGGCATTGGACTAGATGACTTCTTGTTTTTTCTGTATCTATGATCTGAGTATTTGTGGAAAGGTATGGGTGGTAATTACACAGGATAGAAATTCATGGATGGATTGGATTCTATACCACTGGAGGGAGTGCTCACACTGAAGAGATCACGGACCCACTGAAGCAAAAATTCTCTTTTTAAACTGATTTGCTCCTCCAAAAGAGAACAGGCAAATGTGGAATTTATTTTGAATTCCTGAAATCTCTTTTACTTGTATTAATCACAAATAAATAAATCTTACCTTCCCTAGTCCATAATATTACTCTAATTAGCAATAGAAATTGACAATATACTTGTTAGACTCATTTTTTGAAAGTAATTGAAACTTCAGATGAGGCAACATAAATCAGTCTTGCATTTTATTTGTGCATGCATTCATTTTTAAATTTATTTATCCATTTATTTTACATTTTGATTCTTAACTTCTGATCCTTGGATAATGGCTTTTTAAAAAGTGTATTTGTTGTTTATAATTTTGGCCAATTTTTAAAAAAAGTTTTACTTTTACCCCTGAGGAAGTCATATAATCCTCCAACATTAGATAATATTCATTCTAATCATCTGTGATTGAAATTTTAATATCTCACAGCAAGTGGAGTTAAAAAAACACAGGTGTGTATTTGAATGTGTGTCAGGTAGTAAGAAACAATAATAGAGAAGAGCTAAATATTTATAAGTATAAAAATTACATCAGGCATGAGCTTATATTAAATTCATTTTAATTCAATTAAAAAACTATTAAATTTCATTATGTACCCAGTACTCTTGCAACAAAATGTATTTTTAAAAATTAAAATCAACATTTTTTCTGAGTGAATAATTTCTCTGTAAGAACAAGAGAATGATTCTTAGGTTTTGTTTCTATGAGCATATATGGACTCTACAAGATTAAACTAATCTGGTTATTTTTTTGGTATCCCAATTTGCAAACACAACTACTTTTTATTGAATTTCAGAGATCAAGATACTTCAAAAGTTTCAATCGAGAATCAGAAAATGTGAGGAGTAGAAGGTACTTAAATGATCACTTAGTCTAACTTATATACCAAAGCACTCCCCAGTACAATGAGGGGTAATCCACCATCACAGCGCTTTGTTTTTTCTGACAACAAACACAAATATTTGCCTCTTTGCAACTTCTATCTATTTTTTCCTGTTTCTCCCTTTTAGAATAAATTTAATACCTCCTCTACATGAGATCCTACTTGAAAACAGTTATCAGGAACTTCATCCCTATTCCTGCTCTTCTTTTCTCCAAACTGAACCAATTACATTCAATAAAATTTCCTCAGAAATGTTGAGATCTGGCCTCTATCAAAAAGATGCAGAGGCAGACAAAAAACAGATTTTAAGAGAAAATACATATGCATCATGTACATACACACTATATATATATATATATATGCATGACTACATATATACACACATGAATGTATGTGTAGATATGTGTTGAAACATACATACATATATAATAAATCTTTAGCTATATCTATCTATATAAGCAGATAATGATACAGAGATGGAGAGACAGGCATAAAAGTGAAAGTGTGTGCTGGGATAAGAGTACTGGCTCATGAGAGCTGATTGTTGAATTTTCAGTATGAGCATTTGCAATTGCCTCAGTGCCTCATCTGTAAAATGAGGTAGAGAAAAATATGGCAAACTGCTCCAACTTCTCTGCCAAGAAAAGTCCCAACATGGTATCATGAAGAGTTGAATATGACTGAAATGACTGAACTGCAACAAGCCCTTTACCCTCTAAGTCTTCTCTTATGTAGACCAGATTTAACAGATACTGATGGATAGACTCCAAACCTTTCACCTGGTTGCCTTCTGGATACTCTCCAGGTCATCAGTATCTTTAAACAGTGGTATCCAGAACTAGTCACAACATTTCAGGGAAAATCTAAGGAGGGGAGAGCTCAGTGGGATTATGAACTCCACATTCGTGGAAGCTATGTCCCTCTTAGTGCAACTCAAGATTCCATAGTGTTTTTTTTGTCCCCCATAGCACACTGCTAATTTGTAGTGATAGTGTAGTCCACTAATTGCACTTTCAGAAAGTGTTTTGTTTTTTTTAAGAAATGCTGTCTATACCTACTCCCTTCATAGGTTTATTTTTGTACCCATGTGTTACTACATTTACTCCTTTTAAATTCCATATAAATTTATATCCATCCTGACTTAGCCTGTCAAGATTTTTGGGGGGTTGTGATTCTGTCATCCACTGTATTTGTTATTTCTCTCTGCTTTGTGCCATCTACAAATTTGATGAGGATGCCATCTATGAATTTATCCTAGACATTGATAAAATGTTAAATAGCAGAGAGAGCACTGCAGATCCCTGAAGCATTCCAATACAAAGCAACACTCACAATGACCCAGTACAAATTCCTCTGGTCTGGTCATGCAAGTACTTCCAAATTGTGTTTTTAGTATTCAGCATCTCTCCATCTTTTCTAAAAGAACAGCATGAGGTAATCAAAAATTTTGCCAATATCTTGGTAAATTATTATCATGTAATTTCTTTACAAACCAGCTGAATAATCCTGTCAAGAAAAGAAAATACAGTTGATCTGGCCCATTGCATTCTTTTTGAAGTCATATTTGTTCCTTTTATCATTATTTACCTTTTCAATTATCTCTTTAATGGAGGCCTCAAAAAAATTTTTTTTCAATAGCTGAAGTCAAATTTCCTGGCCTGTATGTTTCATTTTTTTTCCTTTTTTATGCTTTATTTTCATAAAAAATTATTTATACCAAAGGTGTATATCCCACTCCCTTGCATTCTTATTCCCATTTCCTATTTCTTTCTGTTCACTTCCTTTACCTTGTCAACTTCATCTCAGTCAGGGAAATAGCTCTCCCTACTTCCTTAGCCTCTCATATCTTTCTCCATTTTTTTCCATCTTATCCTTTCTCTAACTTTTCAACTATTGTTTCTAGAAGTCTTTGTCTCCTCTAAGTGAAATAATTCTCTATTCTTTTGCACCCCACCCCCATGGCAGTGTACCATCATCGTTATGATTTCTTTTCTTAGATTAGGGAATGAATTCCTCAGAGAAAAGAAATTCATATAACATTGACATCACCTCTCCTTTAAAGTCTCAATTTCCTCAGTTTTGGCTCTGAAAATGAAATCATGTGACAGATTAAATAGAGCCTTCATTTTAATCTAGAAAAAGGAATATGTTGACAATGAAAGAGTAAAGTCACGGTATGGTAAAATCAGCACCAAATATCAAGCAAGAAGATTGAACCTTGTGATCGCTACTTAATCTTCTATTTCCTAAGACGCATCACACCAGCATTTGGGGACTTTAATTCTATTCTTTGCAAGATGAGGGATGTGAAAAATAAATTTAAAAAATTTAATTTAATTTAAAATGAATTTTAAAAATGTATTTTGAGTAGAGGATGATCACTATATTTGGAGTACTTGACATGTTTGGAATCCAGACTGTTGTTACTTATGCAAGTAATTTTGCCTCAGTTTCTTCATCTGTAAATGAGAATGTTGTAATAGTTGACCTTTGAGTTCCTTTCCAGTCTTAAATTGTAAGCTTAAAATATGTTTTACACAAGGAATAACTGGCTCATCACTGTGGAAATAGCCTAGTTTGAGTCTGATATTCAGAGTCCAAAAAGGGAGCCCCACATTATTTCGACTCACTATGTAAAACAAGTACTCAGTGCAACATTCTGGACTCTAAAAAAAATCACTTCTGAAAGGAAGTAGGAATTTATGGATATACTTTTGTTTGAATGTCAGCACTCTGGTTACATTCAATAGTTGTGTAAATGCACTTATGTATATGCTAGAAACAAAGCATGGATTACCTACTTCATAAAAATTCAGAACCACAAATTAATAATGGATGGAGTCTCAAATAGGTTTTTGTATTTGCTTTCATTTCCATCAATTATCTTAAGATTTTCTGGCTGTGTAAATTTTAGAATACCTAAGCACAAAAACTTGAGTCTTCCTAAATTTGTAGTTATAGTGTTATGAAATGGTCCCAGACGGGCCAAAACGAGTACATCTGCATCCCTAAGGTCTAATTTTGTATCACCAGTTTATAGTTGACAGGGACTTCAGAGGTCATCCGGTCTGACATTGTCATGTTTTAAAGAAGGGAACTGACTTGCCCAGATTCACATAGAGGTAAATGGAAGAGTTAGAATTTGAAGACAGAATGAAAACTTAAGTTCTTAAAAATTGTTTTATGAAAGGGTTCCATAAAGGCTAAAAGAGTCCATCTGCATCTTAAGGTACGCTGTAGAGTAATAAATTTAAAGCTCAGAGGGACTTAAGAAATCATCTAGTCCAACTCTTTTATTTTTCAGATATGGATATTAAGACCTAGAGAGATAGAGTGACTCACCTAAGGACAGAGTAGGAAGTGGAAGAGCTAAAATTTGAACTCAGGTCCTCGAACTTAAAATGTAATGCTCTTTCCAACCAGGTTTTTGACTCCATATCCAGTGTTGTTTCCACTTAGGTTCTTGGTGTTTAAATCCACCTATCTTTTTACACTATGTATTAAAATTTGTGAGCTTGTTACTTTTTTTTTAGGAAAAAGAACTATAATTACCTCCTATATTCTAGCCTAAATAATCATCATTCAATATTTTAGAGATGGAGTAAATAAGAAACAGAAGGTAGAAAGGTCACTTGGGAATAATTATCATTTTTGTTTGGCAGTTGGGGAGAAAAAGGGAAGTTTTCAAAAAAATGGAGAAATCATGCTGCCTTCTCTAGGCAGCCCATCTCTGCCCTCAACATTTTTACTGCTAGTAAGTAATTTATAAAGATCTAAGGTCATTCTTAGGTCGAATATTCAGTAGTTATATGTGTGTGGTATAACATGTAGGGTTTATATACTAGAGATGCTGTGTTTATAATTACAACTTCTCTGTTTTAGAAAACATGACAAAAACTCAATTTAAATGTTGAGGCTGTCTTCAAGAAATGACCTAAAAATTGAGCTTGAGAGAAGATGACATGTGAGAAAACAGTACTGTTACTTTCTAGCTCCCTTTGAAGCCTTTGCTTCCAGGTCAATAATAGATGAGTTGAGTGGTAGATAAGTTTTTATTCTTCAGAAACATATTTACTTCTTTCCTCTTTTTCTTTCTTTCTTTCTCTTTCTTTCTTTCTTTCTTTCTTTCTTTCTTTCTTTCTTTCTTTCTTTCTTTCTTTCTTTCTTTCTTTCTTTCTTTCTTTCTTTCTTTCTTTCTTTCTTTCCCCCTCTCTTTCTGTCTTTTTCTTTCTCCCTCTTCTTCTGTCTCTTTTTCTTTCCCCTACATAACAACAATCTATGGAGATTCTACCTGATGGGATTAAGGCAAGGTTTTTTTTTGGGGGGGTGGGGAGAGATTATTTTAAAACAGAAGGATGGAATGTAAGTTCATTTCTTAATTATGATAGGTTGGTTTCTTTTAATATATATTTGGATAAAGCACTTTCTTGACTAATTTTAAATAACCTACCTTGTCTTTTAGGTTGGTACCACAAAATATTCTCCAATTAGCATCACCAGTTGCAAGAATTAAATATTTATTACTTGAAAAGTGATGAGTGAAGTGCCATTGATTTTTGGAGTAATGGATTATAACCTTCATCCATCTGTTCAGTATCCAATGCAGAAATCAATATACTCCTTTCCTGGGAAAGCCCAAGGCTTTCCCTTCATTTAGATTGCCTATGTGATAAAAGAATAATCAAGGGTTTTTCTTTCTTTTTTTAGGTTCCTGGTTTTCTAACATGCTATAGGAGTGAAAAAGTTTCCCTTCAAAGAATTATTTCTGAACAAATTTTGTTATTCAGTTTATTGTTTTAGCTCTTGCAATTCAATTATAGCCCAATGCTATGGATTATATCCTTGAAGGTTTCTGGCTGAGTTCAAATAAAGGGCAGTTACTGCTTGGTTTAAAACTTAACACTAGTTCAATGAGGTTCTTCTTAACTATCAATAAATATTTATGATTGAATACTTCAAGGTTGTTATTGCAAAAGAGGTTTGATTTTGTCTCTGTTTTAGAAAGCCGGTTGTGCTTTCACGCTCTAAAACACTATTGTGTAGTCTTCACATATGTTTAAATTAAGTGTACCTAGTCAAAAATGGAACTAGGCCCTTTGGGGACAGAAGATAAAACTGAATTAACATTTAGTGCAATGTCAAAATCTTTTCCATTATTTTAGAAATTGTCTGTATTTAAATAATACAATAATCATCCTGCATCATAAGGAATTTAAACCTTAGGTTATTGTCTGTCAATAAATGTAACTGTTTCATGTGACTCAGAAAAATCACTGCTGTACTGAAATATGAAGTAAAAGGCAAGCTGAAGTGGGATTCATGGCACCAATTATATCATATCTCAGGAAAATATCTCAATGGATTTGATGCTCTCCTTTAATCTGAAGGTTCCTAGGGGGCATGCCCTGGGAGTAGTGAGTAAAAGAAGAGCTAACACATCTATTGTGTTTTAAGAATTACAATGCACTTTATAATTATCATCTTGTTTCATCCTTATAACAATCCTGAAAGGTAGGCTTTATTATTATCCTTATTTTATGGATGGGGAAAAAGTTTTAAGTGACTTGTCCAGGGTCACACAGCTAGCAAGTGCCTGAGGCTGAATTTGAACCTCATGACTCTGGATCTCCAAATTTTACACTGTTGTAAATAGCTGCCTCTCTTTCATAATGATCTATCCTTCCAGGATTATACCCATTATTCAAAGTTATAATTATGTCAGTTATGATAATTGAACAGAAACATTCTGTATGTATTTGAGTAATGCAACCACATCATGAGATTCCTTTTTCACCTAGCATTATTATTTGGAAAATCTAACACTTGCAATATAAAATTCAGGTACAATTATTTTGTAATAATGATTACTATTTGATTAAATACAGTATGGTATTAAAGAGACAACAAAAAGTTATTAGCACACAACTTGAAAATGGTTTTCTCAGAGCATTAAACACAAGCATATTAGCTTGAGGGGAAAAGAGAAAATGCTATATTATTTCATGTAAATCAGTGAACTCATCGACTCATAGAATTATAGAAGATATTTCAGAATTAGTATGTAGTCATAAGGGCACTAGAGTGAGCATTGCAGTCATATAATAAGCATACATAAACTGTCTTCTTGAACTCAAAAGAATTTTACTCATGAAGTAGAAGGGAAAGCCACAAGATTTTATTAAGCACATGCATTGCAAATATTATCTTATTTGGTATAGTATAATAAAAATTTATATTATTTGAGCACAATTTGGCCCTTCTTACAGCTATTATCTATATTATAAGTGCTTGAGCTCACATAATACCCATATGGGCATTTCTCTTTCACCCTTGAGAAAACACAAAAAATTGCATAAAGGGTCTCAACACCTTCACTTCCTTCAATGTGTAAGGAAACTGAGGCTTTCTAAGTATGAGACTGTCTTCCTTTTTAAAATTAATTTTAATATTAAGTCACAGAGAACTTTGGATGTAACAATAATGATATTTACATAGCACTACATACCAGGCACTATGCTAAAAACTTTATAATTATTATTTTATTTGATACTAAAAAACACTCTTGGAAGCAGGTACAATTATTTCCCCCTTTTTAGAATTGTGGCAACTGAGACAAACAGAGGTTACTTGACTTGACTAGGGCCACACATATAAGAAATATGTCAGGTTGAATTTAAACTCAGGTCTTTCTGACTCCAGGCTCAGCACTCTATCTATACCCTACCTAGCCAGGTAGCTATCTGTGATAGAGAATTTTGCTCTTTCCCCATTTAACCAGAGTTCTTTTTGATTGTTTTGATGCTATATTTGTACCAATAAAATAAATCTCAGTATTTTTGCATGAAAAATAATTGGATCTATTTTTTTAGGTCATAAATCCTCTAATTATCTTTTCATCTTTACTTGAGCTGTGATTCAGAATTCATTATTTTCCCAGTATTCACAGGCATAGATTGAGACATAAACCTTGAATTTGCAAAAATTGAAAGCCGAAAGAAAGTAGATATACCCCAGTAGGATTGTTTTTATCATTAAGAAGAAAATTGGAAAAAAGAATTAACTCAATGATTAATTTTACAGTTTCTTCCTTTTTGCTAACAAATTAGCTGCTTTGGGGAGTATATATTTTTTATAACTTGAACTGATACATCTTGACCAAAACTCATTTTAAAATTCAGCAAATTTGGCATTCTAATAAAAGAAAATAAAGATCAAATATCCTTACTTTATCATACTATAGATAATTTTTCATTTAACTACAAGATATAAAAAAGTAGTCCATAAAAATAAGGTAAGAAAAAAATGTTTTCTCTTTGATGACATATAGGATATAATCTACTCCCACAAACTGTTGTTACTGCAATGGACATCTCTTCAATGTCAATTAAATACTGTATTTCATCAGAGAAGCATGTCAATACATGAAAAACAAGAGTGGCACATCTATTTGGAAATTTATTTAGTTCACAGATGTATTTAGTGCATAGGTGCATCTTCCCTGTCCCCCCTTCCCAGAAGGATAATGTGATATATAGGCCTTCACTGCTGTATTGCCAGTCCAAATCTACTTTGATTGATGGTAACTGAAAGCTGTTGCTATCTTGTGAGCTGTTTAGTAGCCTGTGTGAAATCTCTTGGTGAGATGAGCTCGATTCTGATTGGACAGGTGGAAAGGCTTTAACAAGACAGTCTGTGGAAAAGTCCTGAGGGAGTTAAAAACAGAAGGCAACTGACACTAATTGGCTGCTTAGGAGAAAAAAATGCAAGAGTTGAAAGGAAATGGGAACAATGCTATTTTATTTTCATTCAGTGTAGAATTAAAATATTCTGGCTTTGTAGGATTCTAAAAGTTTATTTGTTCATACCTTTCCAAACAAAAAGGCTACTTACTCTTTGATGAATATAAAATGATAGCTAATGCACATATGTTATTCAGTTTATAGTGTTAACTCATCTATAGCATAGTCATTAATTGCATAGTCATCTAAGTCTAGAATTATGAAAACATGAAGTGATCTGTCCATGGCATGGTGTGAGAATGGGGTATTCTGGTTGATTGAATTGCCCAATTAAGTAGAGATACTATCTATAAATGTGATACACAAATCAAAGATCATCATAGTGTAATAGCAATTGTTATATTCCAGTCCTTTATCATGGCATCATGATGACTGGATCCTCAAAGATTAACTCATAGTAATATGAACTCTAGCAGGTCATACTAAGGTATAAAAGCATCAAGATTTTGTTCATCAGGGATTAGATAGGTAGATAGATTCAGGTCATACTAAGGTATAAAAGCATCAAGATTTTGTTCATCAGGGATTAGATAGGAAGATAGATAGATATGAATGGAGATTTATTTGATAAAAAATGTCATAAGGACATTGTAGTGAAGCAGAAAATGTTTACTGGCCACAACAATGGAAATAATGACATCATGCAAAACAACACAGATACTCTCAGTGTGAATGGAAGGAAATTTCAGAGGAAAGCCATTAGCAATAGAGGAGGCAGTCACTGGAGTAGATTGGTACAGACAATTAAAATGAGTCTCCTGCAGAAGTTGGAATGAGTTAATTCTCTTGAAGGAAGCTGGGGAAGCCAGCTTCTTCCAAACTAGAAAAGCTTCAGACATATTCCTCATGATAACAGTAGGTGTCATTTTATAGTGGAAGGAATCTAAAATTTGGATTCAAATAACCTGGGTTCAAATCATAGCTCTACTATTTGAGGAAAAATAAAAACACTATTCCTCTGGGCTTCAGTTTACTTATCCATGAAATGAAGCTATTAGATGAGGTGATGACTAAATTTCCTTGCTGTACTGAAGTCTAGGAAAAAGATCACCTGCTATTTGAGGAAAAGTTTAGATAAGTATGAAGTTCATCAACAGTAGAATTATTACATGATCTCTTGATCTATTAAACATGAGAGAGAAAGAGACAGACAGAGAGAGAGAGAGAGAGAGAGAGAGAGAGATACGTGCAGATAGTATAAGTATATAAGTATTGGGCAGGGGTTTCTCTTTGGTTCCCAGATTAAGTCAGATAGCATGCCAGGAGAGAGGGCAGAAGGTGTCCTGAACCATACAGTTTTTAATCCATCTACAAACATTAGATTAAGTAATGGCACCAGCTCACATATTTAATAAATTTCTAATCCAAAGGAGAAAATGAAATAAATTAATATTGACATTCTTTCTTTATTGCATGACAGAGATAGTTAAACAAAGATGTGATTCACATCTAAAGAAAAAAAATATAGGAAACCTGGCTTCATTATGTATCTAAGACAGCAAGGGATGTGTTTCATGGTCATCTGGCACTGTAGTACTTAACGTTGATCAAAAATTCACTGTGGAGAAAATTGCGTAGTCATTTAAGATCAATGTTTGTAGTAGTGTCTGAACAAAGACTTCTATCAAGATAACTAGATAACTGTCCATGCCAGACAATTTGCTAAGCCCTGGGTGACACAGATACAGGTAAATAAAGCAATGCCTACATGAGAAAGAATCTTACATTTTCACGTGGAATACATATTATCAAAAGAAAATTTCAAATTGGGTTAAGGGGAAGTGCTAGGCAAGCTTTGAAGATAGGAGAAAAAGAATGTAAAGTTTAATCATAAATTAAGTGGACGATGGTCTGGATACCTTCTGTGTTAAGGGTCTAGGCAGGGGTCACCAATTAGAAGAGTAGGTGCTCACGGCAAGAAGAGAGGGGATTTGAGAAAGAAAAGAAGGAAGAAAAGGAGAAAGAAGAAAAGGGTAAGGAGCAGAAGGTGGAAACAAAATCCCATCAATAGTGAAAGGGGTTCAGGGCAGGGTGGAAAAGGATTGGAATATATTAAGTATCTACTATGTGCTAGGCACTATGCTAAGTACTTCATAAGTATTGTCTTTTTGGATCCTCAAAGCCCTGGGAAATGGGTAGTGTTAACGTTTATTTTACAACTGAGGAAACTGAAGTGGACATAGGATAGGTATATTGCCTAGGATCACAAAGGCAGTATCTGAGACCAGAACTGAACTTAAGTCTTCCTGCTTACATGCTCTATCCGCTCTACCAACTAAAGTGAAGGGAAGTATGACCAGCGTCTCTCCAAAACCAGTAGTCTAGGTGGGCAGTCATCAATTATTAGTAGAGCAGGACAGTGTGGCAAGAACTTGCTGAAATCATTAATACAAGATTGAAAATAACTTCAGTTTGATTTGACAAACATTATTAAGGTCTACTGTAAGTAAGTTATTATGCTAGATAGTGAAGTTACAAAGACAAAGATTTAAAGTAGTCCCTGAATTCATGGAGCTTATATTCTTACAAGGGATAAATTTGCACACTTGAAAGTGAAAGATGATTTAAAGAATGAGCAAGCATAAAACTTGCGGACATAGTAAAAGCTTCCTGAGCTGAGTCTTAAAGAAAGCTAAGAAGCTAAATGAGGAGGGAGCACTTTCTAAGCAACTATCTGTTTACAATCATGGAGATAACATAGAATGCTGAGTTTGAATTCACATTCAAAGATACAATTTTGTGAGTTTCCCTCTGTCTTATTTTTACTCGGTATTTTCTTTCTCATATTTATATCTTCAAGAGAGTAAGTTGCTACACATGTTTCAAGGATATCCTTGATGAAAAGGAGAAGGAATATGCATCCGTTTGCAGACAATTTTTCTCAGTAGAACACATTCACACAAAACTGGATGAGGGGTTAAGTTCAAGTGATGTTTGTTTGCTGATTAGAATATAGAACTTAATAGAGAAGAGCACAGTTCAGCTGTAGAGCTGTTTATCCTTCAAAAAAAAAAATACCTCCCATGCAGTCACTCAACTAGCATTTAGTAAGTGCTGACCATGTGCCAGTACTGTGCTAAGCTGGAGATACAAACAAACAAAAAGAGAGGCTTTGCTCTCAAGGAGTTGACAATCAACCAACTATGTAATAACTAGGTGGAGATGGGATGGCACTAAGATTAAGAAAGACAGAAAGATTTCAATAGAAGGTGGGATTTTAACTGAGACTTGAAGGAAGCCAGGAGGTGAGGGACAACCAGTGAACATACTTGGCATTTGTGACTGAGCGCCATTGCAAAGAAAAGAAAAAGAAAAGAGCTTTTTCTTAAAATCCCACATGAGTACTACAAGTTAAGATAAGGATTAAATAGGCTTCATACATCCAAATTACACAAAATTTCTTTCGGGATAGAATAATAAAAAAAATAGCATAGCATATTGGACAAACTGTAAAATTTGGAATCAATAAGATCTTGGGTTTCCTTTTTAAAATGCTTATATTTATTTCCTTAAATATTTCCCAATTACATGTGAAAACTTTAACAATCATTTTCTAAAATATATGGAGTCTAAATTATCACCATCCATCCCTACTCTACCATCACCTTGAGAAGATATGCAATTTAATATAACTTGTACATCATGAAAAACATATTTTGATTGCAGCTATATTGCAAAATGAAAAAGAAATGGGGGAAAAAGAAAAATAAAGTGTAAAAATGTATATCTTAATCTGAATTCAGAGCTTATCAGTTTGCTGTATGAAGCATTTTTCCTCATGAGTTCTTGGGAACTGACTTGGATTATTGTCTTTATCAAAGTAGTTAATTAAGTCTTCCATGTACATAATCCTTGTACTGTTGCAGTTATAATTTACATTGTTCTCTTGCTTCTGCTTACTTCACTTTGCCTCAGTGCAGATAAGTCCAGGTTTCTCTGAAATCATCCTGCTTATTATTTCATAAAGCACAATAATTTTTCACCGCAATCATATGCCATAACTTATTCAGCAATTCCTTAATTGATGGATTTCTTCTCAATTTCCAGTTCTCTACCAATATAAAAAGATCTTTTATCTTCTATAAATAGATATTTTTGTACAAATAAATCTTTTCCCTTTTCTTTGATCTCTTTGGGATACAAACTTAGTAATGGTATTGCTACATCAAAAGGTATGCACACTTTTATAGCTGATGGAATATAGTTCTAAATTGATCTCTAGAATGGTTGAATTTTTGTACAACTTCACCAACAGTCCATTAGCATCCTGGTTTTCCCACATCCCTCCAGCATTTGGCATTTTACTTTTCTGTCATGTCAACAAATGTGATAGGTATAAGGTGGTACCTCAGAGTTGTTTCAATTTGTATTTCTCTGATCAGGAGTGATTTAGAACATTTTTCATTTGTCAGTTGATAGCTTTGATTTTGTTTTCTGAAAACTGCCTGTCCTTTGACCATTTATCAACTGGGGAATGACTCATTTTTTTTTTTTATAAATTTGGTTCAGTTCCCCATAGATTTCAGAAATGATACCTTTAACAGAAAAAGGTGCTATAAATATTTTCCCCCAATTCTCTGCTATCCTTTTTATTCTTGGCAAAATTTTTTTAATATCTTTTTTTTAATCTGTGTAATCAAAATTATCCATTTTGCTTCAAGTGATCCTCTCTATCTCTTTTTTGGTCATAAATTCTTCCCTTTTCTGTAGATGTGACAGCTATATTTTTCTGCACTATCCTAAATTACTTATGATATCATCCTTTATGTCTAAATCATTTATCTCTTTTGAACTTATCTTCTTATATAGCATGTATACTGAAAACATTTTCTATCTTCCCTTTGATGCTTCCTACCTTTATGATAATTGACAGGTTACTTAATGTCTTCATGAACCATTTCCTCAGATTTAAGATGCAGATGATATATGTAGTATGTCCTTTCCAGGATTCTGAGGATAACTGATAGGGTATTTTAAAAAAGTATCTTTCAAAACTACAGTTGCAGAGTCGTTTTATAGCATCTGATTCTTTATGAACCCATTTGGGGTTTTTGTTCTGGAGTGTTTTGCCATTTCCTTCTCTAGTTCATTTTCTTTTCACAGGTAAGGAACTGAGGTAAAAATGGGTAAGTGACTTGCCCAAGATCACACTCATATTAAGTGTCTGAAGCCAGGTTTGAACTCATGAAAATAAATCTTCCTGACACCAGGTCCACTATTCTATCCATTGTGTCACTTAGATATCCTGTTCAAACCTGTAATTACCACAAAATTGTCAGGATACATTAACACTTTCATGTGTTTCCAAAAATGTATTCAACAAATATTATACTAATTCCTCCAGGTTTGTTTTTTTCCTCATGCCACACAAACAATTAGTTTCTAAATATTACCTTTCTACTTCCACATCTCTTACAATATAACCTATTACTTCCCTCAAAACACACACACACACACACACACACACACACACACACACACAATTTACATACAAGAAATATCCTTTCAAGAAATTTAAACTTTCATTTTCAAGCTTTGCAATTATACTTGGAAATTACTTTTCTCCCATTTTTTCCCTTAAGAAGCAGTAATTTCTCCTTCATTGACATTCCCATCTGCCAACCCTTGGAAAAAAAAATCTTTTATTTAATTATCATTCTAAGTTTCAGAAATGAGAAGAAAGAGAGAAAAAAAATATCCTTGCAAATGTTCAATTTCATTGCATAAATATGGATCCTATAGTTCGGATCCATTCAAATGTAGAAATATCTATTTTGAGGTTTTAACGTAATCACTATTGGATTTGAAATAATTAGGAAGGAAATGTTAGGAAATAATTCAAGAAATAGTAACTTTAAAATCCTTAAATGCTTTCAACAACAAAGACAGCAAAGAGCTTGTTCAAATCCTACCTCATATGCTGAGCAGCCATTTGAGTAAATTATTTTTCCTCTCTTACTCTGCTTCATTTTCATCCTCCATAAAGTGAGATGAGGGAGGGTTTGGATTATATTTGATGCTCTTAAAAGTCCCTGCTACCTCCAAATCTATGATCCTATGAAATGTAATAATGAAGAAATAACTAATAATATTCTAAAAATTAAATCTCTGGTAAATGGAATTTTTTCCTAAAAGCAGATGATGGTTGGTAGATCAGCTGAAGGATTTCAGAGCAGCTAAACATGCAGGTTATTTCACAGTATTAGAGCAGTTTAAGGTATTAAAACATAAAAGATAACAAAAGAGTAGCCAGGTTATAAGGTTGTTAGAGGATAGGGGATATTTTTTTTATTTCATATATTTTATTTCTTTGTTCTGTTATTTAATATGAACTAGTGTTCTTAATATTTATTAATTTTTATAACTCTAAAAGTATAATAGTTGGATTTGGATCCAAAATTTTTTTGGGGGGCAGTATCAATTATTATTCTATTTGAGTACTATTTGCAATTCTACTGATCATTTCTACATTTGCCACAATCCCACCTCACCCTACCCCCATTTTGATGTTTGTTTTTGAAGTGGTAAGACAATTTGGAATTTAAAATATTTTTCAGTAGTAAAATGGATTTTGAGAAAATTATTCCATCCTATAATGGGCAAATTGTGGCATGTTGTATAGAGTGATAGTCTGGAGTCAGGAATACAGGAGTTCAAATTCTGCTTCAGGCACAACTCATTGTTTAAGTCTGCACTGGTCACTGACTATTTCTAAACCTCAGTTTTATCATCTGTAAAAATTACAATTTTGATAACTGCTACCTCATGTTTCTCTTGTAAAGATCATATGAGCTAATATATATTAAGGGCTTCCTAAATCTCAGAGCACTACACAAATTTTAGCTATTATGAATAACATTACCTATAATCATACATATATATACATATGCACATAAATTTGTCATTCTTGACAAATAGTTCCATATTAACTTCTAAAGCAAGAGTAGTATCATGTAACATTAATTTCTTAATACTATTTCCTAAAATGTAAATAAAAGGGCAAAAGAATAGTCAGTAGCAGATCAACATCAATGTGGAGGGAAATCTCAAGAAGAATGTTCCAGAGACCTGTCCATGGCATACTTATTTTCTACATATTTATCAAAAAGTAGCTTGTGCTAGCATATTAAAATGCCATACTTAGCAGATTTGATGTCACAAATGTGGCAGGCATCACCAACTCATAAGGTAATACAGCACAGCCTCCAAAATGATTAACCAAGTTTAACATGATGGACTTCAAACTGGTAATCATAGCTTCAAACAGATTCATAAATGAATTTATTAAGTAAAGAATAATGGAATGTTAACTAGATAAGTTCACAGAAAGAAAACTGTGGGATTTTCGTAAATCTATGTGCTTATCATGAGTCAACAATATGATATAAAAACCAAGAAAAGAGAATGTGAATTTAGGAGGAATTAACTGATTAACTTGTCTACACTTGAAGCGTCAACATTCCATTTTTACTTTGGTCATAAGAGACTTCATCTATATTTTTTATCATTTGGTTCTATCTCATAGTAGTAAATTTCTCAGCATTCCAAGTTCTATGCTCTAGACTTGCTTATACCTAGTTTAATCATGGAAACATCACCCAAAGTCATAATTTTGGCTCACTCTACAGCTATATTCAATTTTCTCCAGGCATGTCATAATAAAATTCATGTCTACATGAGTGATGTCTTCTCCCCCAGAGATTCTACCAACCACCAGCCATATAGTATTGGACTCTCCATTGCGGAGAAGTGAATCGTGGTGAATGGTGCTGAATAGTCGAAAAATATTGTTAAAGCTCTGGGATCCCTTGATCCTTTCAGTGAAATTTAGTGTTTGTGTTCACACGCTTCAGAGGTTCATGCATTTCCTTATAACATTAGCAAATTAATTTCAAATTTCCATGAAAAAGAAAATATTATTAGGAAATGCATTGTTAAATCGGAGTTCATTAAGAAATGGGTAAAAGCAACAGCAAAAGTACTAGAAACACAACAAATGATCATGAGATGAATGCATTGTAGATTTTTATCCTAGAGAAGTGAAGATTTAAGATGTACATAAATGATCAATTTCTTCACATATTTGAAAGAAAGATTTGTTTGGCTTAGTGTCAGAGAACAAAACTTATAGTTGTAGATTCTAGGTTGATGTAAGCAGAAACTTCCTAACAATTAAGGTTTTCCCAAAGAGGAATGCATTGTCTTAGGAGGTAAGATTTTATTATATTGCAACTCTAGTAAAGGATGAAAAACCATTTTTAATGAATCTTATAAAAAACTTCCCTGAGCCCAGATTTTGTAATTTTATGCCAGTTATGCCAAACTCAAATAGAAATCTGTCATTGGAAGTTACATATTGGTTTTGAAAACCACAAATAAACATTTTCTGTTTTCCATTGTATTTTAATTTATCTTGTTAAACATTTCTCAATTACATTTTAATCTGGTTCCAACCTCACTCAGGGCATATCAATATTTTTCATATTAAAAGCTAAGCAACTTTGTTTCAGAAAAAAGAACTTATAAAATATTATTTTAACATTAACTCATATATGTGTGTTGACATGCTCTGGGCAGATAGGTCAAATAGGAATTATTTTAAAATACAAGCATATAAAAACAACAAAAGAAAAAAGTATAAAATTCCTATTCTAATTAAGTATGTTAACTTGAAAAGCCATTGACCAGGCCTCTAAGGGATATGAAATAGAAATTGATATATCCTTTGAGTGCAAGAATGTGGTTTTTTTTTCTAATTGTCATATTTTACTATAATCTCAGTAGGGCTTTTTAACTTCTGTTTCGAGGGGGAGAGCATCTAAGGAATGATGGAAAGCTTTAATTCAATACCTTCCTAATTTTAACATTCTGTTCTTCATTTTATAGCTTTTCTCCAATAAAATAATTATGACTTTCCAAATGAATTACATTGTAACATTTGAAAATCTACCCTGTCTTCATATCTAACTGCCAGAGCAATTATATAAGATCTTTTCAGACATCTGTGCCTATGAAGTGAATCAAACAATTTCTGTCAACTGGGAATTTGTGTCTGTTTTAGCCACCCTAAAATTTTGAAAATATATAATTTAATGTATTGGACATACAGCTAACAAAAAGGTAACAAGGAAAAAGGAAAAAAGATATCTTGACTTTAAGTCAGGAGACCTGTATATGTAGCTCATCTCTCATTTCTATGTGACCTCGGTGAAGTTTCTGAGCTTACTTCCTCATCTGTAAATCAATAGCCTTTGTACTAGCTACCTCAAAGGATTTGTGACAATGAAATTTTTAAACTTCAAGTTAACATAAAAATGTGTGTCCTGCTCCTGTCTTCCAAACAATAAAAGAAACTAACATATTCACTAATTTTGATCTAGTATAAATGAAGGAATAACTGCTCTATGATCAAATAATTAGGGATCACCTGAATTTACCATTGAACAATTGGAGTTATTCATTAAACTAGTTTGATATAAACTCAGAAAATTTAACTTGTCTACAGTTGTGGGAGGAAAGGAGGAGGCAGGGACAAGAATGTGCAAGCACCCTTAAGGGGAGCCTTGGTATTTCTTAATTTTAAAGCTTCTACATTAATATTTTCCCCTTTTCATCATCAATGATCTTTTTCCCTTAAAGCCTAGCATGATCCTTCAACTTACCTACACACTTTCTAATCACCCATTCTTTCATTCATATGTATTAGCCTAGCATTAATCCTCAATTTGTTATAATGTTCCCATAGACTCTAATCTCTTTTCACCACAGTTTTACTGCTCTCAGGCCTTAATTTCCCCCAATTTTTAAATATACTGTGCCTTTTCGAATTCTCACATCAATAATAACAAACTTCCCTTCATCCATGATTTCTTCAGGCTACAATTCTTCTACCTCTTTATATTCACTTAAACTTGGATTTTCCCTGAAGCCTAACCTATATCCATAACTGCTCCCTAATGCTGGATATTCAATGATTTCTCTCCTCCCTAAAGTTTTTTTTTTTTGTTTACTTTTGACTCTCATCACTCAACAACTTGATCCTTGCCCTTTTGATTAGTCAATATCCCAGAAGCTCTTTCATGTTTTCCTCAGTTAAAATCCGTTTCCCAGTCACCCTCTTCAGCTCTTCCCATCTTTATTCTCAGAGATTTATATTCAAATTTCAAATTCTCGTAGTAGAATAATGATTCCACAATTCTCCCAACTCCCGTGACTGATCTCTATAGTACTTTATCTATTTAGCAGGGTGATTGTGCCTTAATCTTTACCATAGGCATATAAAGTGCGAGTTAGGTGCCTCAGAATCACAGTTTTGTATTTTTTTTTTCTTCTCCTGTAAAGAAGGAACAATGAGAATGCTCCACCAACTCATGACATCACACTCAGGCCATATTCAATGTATACCTATGATCCCCATCATCACTCAAAATTCCTCTATATTTATATAAAAGATCTTGCATTCCAAAATACCATTTTTCTAACCACAATTATCTACCCTTCAACGTCTTTTGTTCTCTGATGTTATATTCCCTAAATTCTTAAATTTAACTTAAATTCTCCGGGCACTCCCCATAACTCACCAAAGAAATTATATGCTACTCATATGGGCATTCAAGGTTTTCCATAATTTGAATCCAAAATATTTTTTTCAGATTTTATCTGATACAACTATCTTCCAATATAGTCTATATTTCAAACAAACTAAAGTATTCACCATTTCTCATTTTAGTCCAACCCTCTCCCAGGTCCATCTCTTTATTCATACTGTCCTTCATCACTAGGAGATATTCATTTTTTTCCCCATGTCAACCTATTGAAGTTCCTCTCATTTTGAAAATTCTGACCTAGGAGATTCCTTTTCCAGTGTGTCTTTGATGATTTCCTCAAGTGAAAATGATCATTTCATTCTCAAATTTCTCATTTCATTTTATCTAGGCCTGATATTTAGCTGATTATACTTGATTCACAAGTATTTTTATGTATATCTTTTTACCCTACTAGATTATGAGTTCATTGAGAGCAGAGTTTGTGTTGCAGCACAGTACCTGTCATATAGTAGGTGTTTACTAAATTGTGAATGAAATGGATTTTATATCACAAACCATACTTTGCTCACATTGAAAGTATCTTGCTCTACAGAAATTTTTCCTGTCTCCTTTTTTTATGACAAAGCTTCTTATGACAGTTACCATTAAATAGATGAAGTAAAATCAAACTTTCTTGTGACAGTCCTTATTTTATTGCTCCAAAATTTCTTTGGACAATATTCCACTCCAGAAATTGTGGCAGCATCAAGTTATTAGAACTCACAAGAAGAAAAATACAAATAGATACCCATAAGAAATAAAAGCACTAATGGCATATCAAACTCATTTCTTGGTACATGATAATAGTCCAAATTATATTTTGTTGATTTTATAAAATTTGTCACTTCAGAAATTGGGGAAAATATAAGTCTACATCATTGAAACTGAGAGCATAATAGGAAAAGAAAAGTAATCTTTACTTTTAATTGCAGGTGGCAAGGATATCAGCTCAAGCCTAAGCTACCATAAAACATGAAGAAAACAGAGATACAGAAGAGAGGGTATCTAATTGCACCATGACCCTTATTCATCATCCTTGTTGAGATTCATATGAAATCATGCTGGCACTATTTTAATAGTTTCCTAGTTATTTCCCCTTCTTCTAGTCTCTCTACTTCTCTCATTCAGTCTCCATATATAAAAAATATAAGAAAATATCAAGTTTGGGGGGTCAGAGTCAAGATGGCAGAGTCAAAGGATGGATCTGCTCTAGTTCTACTCCCATAGCCCACAAAATATGTCTAAAAATGACTCTAAACAAATTCTAGAGCAGTAGAAGCCACAAAGCAACAGAGTGAAAGAGATTTCCAGCCCAAGGCAGCCTGTAAGGCCGACAGGAAATGTCTATCCCACTAGTTTTAGAGAGAAGCACAGCCTGCATGGCACTACTTGAATAGGACCACAGAAAACATCAGGGAATGGAATCATGGGTAGCAGCTGCAGTTCCCAGATTTATCAACCCACAAATGTCAAAGACAGGTTCAAAGGTCAGTAAGAAAGCTCTTTCACCTGGGTGAGAAGGGAACAGGGTCATGCCCTAGTCCTGGGTGCAGGTGGTTGCACCATCCATTTTTGGAGCCCTTGGCCTAAAGACCCTGGGGGAGTTGAGTCACTGATGTGGATCTCAGCCTTGAGTGGTGGTCTTAGGGTGAGGAGGAGCTGTGACCTGGTGGAGCTGGTGGAGGTTCTGGACAGGGAATCCTACTTGCGGATCCTGGGCTTATGGTAGTTTCCAGATCAGAGTGCAGGCCTGGGAGGAATTGAGAACTAATAGGTCCCCAGAGTATACCTTCCACCTGACAAAGGACTCAAAAGTCAAGTAACTGGGAAAATGCCTCAAAAGGGGGAAAAATAAGACTATAAAATGTTACTTTCTTGATGAATAGGTATCCTTTTGGATAAGGAAGAACAATGCATCAGAGGAAAGCACGAAAGTCAAGGCTTCTGCATCCAAAACTTCCAAAAAATATGCAAATATCTCAGGCCATGGAATAGCTCAAAAAAGATTTTCAGAATCAAGTAAAAGAGGGAGAGGAAAAATTTGGAAGACAAATGAGAGCAATACAAGAAAATCATGAAAAGTGAGTCAACAGCTTGCTTAAGAAATGCTAAATGCTAAAGAAAATAACACCTTGGGGGGAGGAGCCAAGATGGTGGAGTAGAAAGATTCACATATGCTAGCTCCAAACCCACAGCCCATAAAATATCTGTAAATAAGAACTCCCAACAAATTGTGGAGCAGTGGAAGCCACACAGCAACAGAGTAGAGAAGATTTCTGTACCAGAGAGACCTGAAAAAACTGATACCAAAGGTCCATCATGCACCGGACCCGGAGCAGAGCCCAGCCCTGCCTTGGCCATGTGGCACTGAGAGGAGGAGATCCGAGCAGTCTTCAGGGACAAAATCTCCAGTGGCCGCTAAGGTCCCTCTGACCACAGATACTGAAGGTCAGTGAGAGACTCTTTTTGGCTGGCCAAGAGGGAAGTGAGGTGTCTCTATAACTCAGGCCCCCTCGGGAGGCAGCAGTGGGGGAAGCAGAGGACTGGGGCTCCCAAAGCAAGCAGGAGCTTGGATCCATTATTGAAGGTCTCCACATAAAGCCCCTGAGGGAACTGAGCCCTGTGAGGTGGCCCTGCCCCAACCAGAGCAGATGAGCTTAATCTCATATTGAATAGCAGCCCTGCCCCCATTGAAAGCCCTGAGGCTGAGAAGCAGCATTTGAATCTTAGACTCCAAGAACTAGCTGGGTGGATCTGGAGAAGAGGTGGGTGTGGAAAGGAATTTCAAAAGTCAAGTAACTGGCTGGGAAGATGCCCAGAAAAGGGAAAAAAAATAAGACTATAGAAGGTTACTTTCTTGGTGAACAGATATTTCCTCCTTTCCTTTCAGGTGAGGAAGAACAATGCTTACCATCAGGGAAACACATAAAAGTCAAGGCTTCTGTATCCCAAACATCCAAAATAAATATTCAATAGGCTCAGGCCATGGAAGAGCTCAAAAAGAATTTTGAAAATCAAGTTTAGAGAGGTGGAGGAAAAACTGGGAAGAGAAATGAGAGAGATGCAAGAAAAGCATGAAAAACAGGTCAACACCTTGCTAAAGGAGACCCAAAAAAATGCTGAAGAAAATAACACCTTGAAAAATAGGCTAACTCAATTGGCAAAAGAGGTTCAAAAAGCCAATGAGGAGAAGAATGCTTTCAAAAGCAGAATTAGCCAAATGGAAAAGGAGGTTCAAAAGTTCACTGAAGAAAATAGTTCTTTAAAAATTGGAATGGATCAGAAGGAAGCTAATGACTTTCTGAGAAACCAAGAAATCACAAAACAAAACAAAACAAAAAGAATGAAAAAAAGAAGACAATGTGGAATATGTCATTGGAAAAACAACTGACCTAGAAAAAAGATTCAGGAGAGACAATTTAAACTATATGGGACTCCCTGAAAGCTATGATCAAATAAAGAGCCTAGATATCATCTTTCATAAAATAATCGAGGAGAACTGCCCTGATATTCCAGAACCAGAGGGTAAAATAAATATTGAAAGAATCCACCAATCACCTTCTGAAAGAAATCCCAAAAGGAAAAGCTCTAGGAATATTGTAGCCAAATTCCAGAGTTCTCAGGTCAAGGGGAAAATATTGCAAGCAACAAGAAAGAAACAATCAAGTATTGTGAACATTAAATCAGGATAACGCAAGATTTAGCAGCTTCTACATTTAGGGATCGCAGTGCTTGGGATATGATATTCCAGAAGTCAAAGGAATCAGGATTAAAACCGAGAATCACCCACCCAGCAAAACTGAGTATAATACCTCAGGGGAAAAATGAACATTCAATGAAATAGAGGACTTTCAAACATTCTTGATGAAGAGTCCAGAGCTGAATAGAAAGTTTGACTTTCAAACACAAGAATCAAGAGAAGCATGTGAAGGTAAACAGGAAAGAGAAATTATAAGGGATTTACTAAAGTTGAACTGTTTACATTCCTACATGGAATGATCATATTTGGAACTCTTCAAACTTTCTCAGTATTTGAGTAGTTGGAGGGATTATATACATACATACATACATACATACATACATACATACATACATACATATGTAGAAAGAGGGCACAATTTGAGTTGAATAGGATAGGATGATATCTAAAGAATAAAATTAAGGGTTGAGAGAAAAATATATTGGGAAGAGAAAAGGAAAAATTAAATGGGGCAAATTATCTCTCATTAAAGAGGTAAGACAAAACTTTTTCAATGAAGGGGAAAAGGGAGGAGGTGAGAGGGAAAAAAGTGAAACTTACTCTCATCACATTTGGCTTAAGGAGGAATAACATGTGCACTCAATTTGATATGAAAATCTATCTTATACTTCAAGAAAGTAGGGGAGAAAGAGAAAAGTGAAGTGTGTGGGGGATAATAGAAGGGAGGACAAATGGAAGGATGGAGTAATTGGAAATAAAATTTTGGGGACAGAAATGGTCAAAAGAGGGAACAGAATAAATGGGGGGCAGGACAGAAGGGAGAGAAATATAGTTAGTCTTTCACAATATGACTATTATGGAAGTCTTTTGCATGACTACATATGCATGGTCTACATCGAATTGCTTGCTTTCTCAGTAGGGATAGGAGGGAGGAAGTGAGAGAAGTTGGAACTTAAAGTTTAGGAATTAATTTTGAGAGTTATTTGTGCATGCTACTGGGAAATAAGAAATATATATAATGGGGTGTAGAAATCTGTCTTTCCCTAAAAGAAAAGACAGAAGATGAGAATAAGGGATGGGAGGGATCTGACAGAAGGGAAGGCAAATTGGGGGAAGGGGTAATCAGAATGTATGATATCTTGGGTGGGGGAGAGGAGTGATGAGAAGAAAATTTGGAACTCAAAATTTTGTGGAAATGAATGTTGAAAACTAAAAATAAATAAATAATGTTTCAAAAAAAAAAAGAAAATACTAACACAAAGATCTGATTGTATCACTTCCTTGATAATAAACTGTCAGTGTTTCCCCATTTTTATAACATCACACTCAAACTCCTTAGTCTATCATCGAGGGATCTCAAAAATCCAGTTTCCATTTACCTTCCCAGATTTATTGCATGTTCCTCCCCTTTACGGATAACTTATTCTACACAACTAGACTATTTTTTTTTTCTTTTTTACTCCTTTAAGTCAATATTGTACATCTCACCTTTCATTCTTGAAATGTACTCGGTCTCTAACCTTGTTGCAAATATGAATTGTCTTCCTTCTTGTTTCAGCTCAAGTTTCACTTCCTACATGATCTCTGATCATCACTATTATTGGTCCTTGCCAATTTTTGTTATACATATACCTCACTTTGTACATATGTATGACCCAATAGTATGTAGAGTCTTTGATTAAAAGAATTGTTCACTTTTTGTTTTTAGGTACTCTGTGCCTAGAACTGGGCCTTATATATTGTAAGAACTTAATAAAATTCACTATTCCACTACTAAAAGTAGCCTATTGCAATTTTGAACAGCTCTAAAGATTAGAAATTTAAAGAAATAGCAAATCAATTATTACCATGCCCCTCTAATTCATAACAATCATCAGATATTCCAAATTCATAATTTTCTAGCAGAGAATAATCCAATATATTTGAGGAAATGTTCATGGAACATTTTCTTGTATTAATTTTTGTATTATAGTGTTTCTTTTCTTTTAATTTGTGTTCTTCTGGGATAGATAGATAACTATAATCCATAAGTTGTCCACATTTTCTTTATTTGGGATCAATGTTTTGCATGTATGAAGATTAAATTTTCTTTAAATATTATTTTTGCTTCTCTTCTTCCAGATTATTCTTCATTTCTATGTATTTGCATTTCTTTTTTTTCTTTTTTATATGTAAAAAATCTTTTATTTTTTTTATTAATAAATTTATTTATTGAGCTTTTTACATTCATTTTCACAAAATTTTAGATTCCAAATTTTCTCCCCATTTGTCCCTTCCCCCTACTCCAATATGCTGAGCATTCTAATTTCCCCTATGACCAATCTGCTCTCTCTTCTATCATCCCTCTCTTCCCTTACCCCTTTTTTTCTCTTTTGTCCTGTAGGGCAAGATAACTTTATATTCCCCATTACCTGTATTTCTTATTTCCTAATAGCAAGAACAATACTTGACAGTTGTTCCTAATACTTTGAGTTCCAAGTTCTCCACATTCCTCACTCCCCACCCATTCCCTTAGGGAAGGCAGGCAATTCAACATAGGCCATATCTGTGTAGTTTTGCAAATAACTTCCATAATCTTCATGTTGTGTAAGACTAACTATATTTCCCTCCATCCTATCCTGCCCCCCCATTACTTCTATTCTCTCTTTTGATCCTGTACCTCCGCAAGAGTGTTGATTTCAAATTACTCCCTCCTTCGATTTCCCTCCCTTCCATCATCCCCCCTACCCTGCTTATCCCCTTCTCCCCCAGTTTCCTGTATTGTAAGATAGGTTTTCATACCAAAATGAGTGTGCGTTTTACCCCTTCCTTCAGTCAAATGTGATGAGAGTAAACTTCATGTTTTTCTCTCAGCTCCCCTCTTTTTCCCTCCACTAAAAAGTCTCCTACCTGCCTCTTCTATGAACAATAATTAGCCCCATTCCATTTCTCCCTCTCTCTTCTCAATATATTTCTCTCTCACTGTTTTTTTTGAGATATCATCCCATCCTATTCAATTCACTCTGTGCTCTCTGTCTCTCTGTGTGCATGCAAGTGTGTGTGTGTGTGTGTGTGTGTGTGTGTATGTGTGTGATCCCACCAACTACCCAGATATTGAAAAGTTCCAAGAGTAACAACAATTGTCTTTCCATGTAGGAATGTAAACAGTTTAACTTTAGAAAGTCCTTTATGACTTCTCTTTGCTATTTACTTTTTCATGCCTCTCTTCATTCTTGTGTTTGAAAGTCAAATTTTCTTTTCAACTCTGGTCTTTTCATTAAGAATGCTTGAAAATCCTCTATTTCATTCAAAGACCATTTTTTCCCATGAAGTATTATATTCAGTTTTGCTGGGTAGCTGATTCTTGGTTTGAGTCCTAGTTCCTTTGACTTCTGGAATATCCTATCCCATGCCCTTCGATCCCTTAATGTAGAAGCTGCTAGATCTTGTGTTATCCTGATTTTATTTCCACAATACTGGAATTGTTTCTTTCTAGCTGCTTGCAATATTTTCTCCTTGACCTAGGAATTCTGGAATTTGGCCACAATGTTCCTAGGAGTTTCTCTTTTTGGATCTCTTTCAGGGGGTGATCAATGGATTCCTTCAATACTTATTTTGCCCTCTGGTTGTAGAATCTCAGGGCAATTTTCCTTGATAATTTCATGAAAGATGATGTCTAGGCTCTTTTTTTGATCATAGCTTTCAGGTAGTCCCAGAGTGTTTAAAATGTTTCTCCTGGATCTATTTTCCAGGTCAGTTATTTTTCCCATGAGATATTTCACATTCTCTTCCATTTTTTCATTCTTTTGCTTTTGTTTTGTGATTTCTTGGTTTCTCATGAAGTCGTTAGCCTCCATCTGTTCCATTCTCATTTTGAAAGAACTATTTTCTTCAGTGAGCTTTTGAACCTCCTTTTGCATTTGCCTAATTCTGCTTTTGAAAGCATTCTTATCCTCATTGGCTTTTTGAATCTCTTTTGCCAGTTGAGTTAGCCTATTTTTCAAGGTGTTATTTTCTTCAGCATTTTTTTGGGTCTCCTTTACCAAGGTATTGACCCATTTTTCATGCTTTTCTTGCATCTCTCTCATTCCTCTTCCCAGTTTTTCCTCCACCTGTCTAACTTGATTTTCAAAATTCTTTTTGAGCTCTTCCATGATCTGAGTGCGTTGAATATTTATTTTGGTTGTTTGGGATACAGAGGCCTTGACTTCTTTGTCTTTACCTGCTGGTAAGCATTGTTCTTCTTCATCAGAAAGAAAAGGAGGAAATATCTGTTCACCAAGAAAGTAACCTTCTATGGTCTTATTTTTTTTTCTCTTTTCTGAGCATTTCCCCAGCCAGTTACTTGACTTTTGAGATTCCTTTCCACCCCCACCTCATCTCCAGATCTGCCCAGCTAGAGCTTGGGGTCTGAGATTCAAATGCTGCTCCCCACCTCAGGGCTTTCAACAGGGACGGGGCTGCTATTCAGTGAGAGATTAAGTTCTGCTGCTCAGGTGGGGCAGTTGTACTCCACAAGGCTCAGTTCCCTCAGGGGGTTTATGCAGAGATATTCAGTAATGGATCTGAGCTCCTGACTGCTTTGGGAGCCCCTGTCTGCTGCTGTCTCCACCACTGACTCCGCCACTGAGTTATGGAGACACCCCACTCCCCTCTCGGCCCACCAAACAGTCTCTCTCACTGACCTGTGTGCCTGTTGGTGAAGGGACCTTAGTGGCCAGTGGAGATTCTGTCCCTGAAGCCTGCTCAGATCTGCTCCTCTTGGAGCCATGCATCCAAGGCAGGGTTGGGCTCTGCTCAGGGTCCAGTGCATGATGGACCTTTGGTTACAGTTTTTCAGGGCTCTCTGGAACAGACATCTCCTCCACTCCGTTGTTCTGTGGCTTCCACCACTCCCGAATTTGTTAGGAGTTCTTCTTTACATTTATTTTACAGGCTGTTGTTTCGGAGCTAGTGTATGTATGTCTTTCTACTCTGCCATCTTGGCTCCTCCCCATGTATTTGCATTTCTAATCCATTGCTTTCTATTTTGTTCTTTGATTAAATTTCCCACCAAAAATTCATTCCCCTCCCCCATTCTGTCATTCATTTATGCTGTACAGGTCAAAATTTCTGTTTTCAAAATCATCATTTCTCTTTAATCAAACAAGAATGTCCTCCAATGATTCCATGTCCTCACAATTCACTGGTTTTCTGCCTCATCAACTATGGATTTATTTTACTTAGTCTTGCAAAATTTATTCAGAGATGTTTGGACTTGTTTAGATGTCTTGAAGTTATGTCTTCTTCTGTAATTAATGGTTCCTGTGTTGCTTTGTCTGGTTGGACTCAGTTTTAAATAAATTTTCTTTCTTCAGAAATCTTTGGTAAATTTTGACTTCCCCTTTATATTCATTTCTTGTTCATTCTCTGAATCCTTTCCTTTGATGGAGTTTTTCTCAGATCTTGGGAATCAAAACTGTCTTAGCCTCCTACCACACTGGGCAGCATTTCACTGCCTTGGTCTTTTATTAAGTGACATCTAAGAAATGAGGTGGGACAGAACTTATTCCAGTTTGATGCTAGTCGCATTTGTTTCAGGCCTGTTGGATCCACACACATGCTGGCTTCTTACCAATTTTTATTCCCTGACTCTCTGACTAAGTCCTATTGCAGTACAGAATTTTTCCCTGCTGAGGTATTTAGTCAAAGAATGACTTTACCTTTGAGATATCTGAAGTATAGGGAAGGGAGAAGGGTTGGATTGAGTTCTATTGTAAACCTGTAGTTGGTTTGAGTATCCTTGACAAAGTATTGTGTCCTGTGAAGCAGGACCTAGTAAGACCAGCAAGTAAGACTCAGTTTTCTATCCACAGTATTATATACATTTCCTATGATAAAGTACAGTACAACTATCTGTTTTAATGTCTGTAATGCCTATGTGATACCCATAGCAGCTGCTATGAATATGCATGAATATTTCCATGGTAAATTCACAAAATATAAATAACTCTCTTCTTCAAAGGCAAAACATTTATTCTGATGCCAGAAAATCAATTCCACCATGGTAATAAAAAATTTTATACACATCATCAATCCTAGGAGCAATGACATCCCCAAGTCTTTCCTCCATTAGGCCTCTCCAAAAACAAGCTCCCCTAGGTAAAATTACTCCCTATCTCACTTATTTTAGCTGCTCTGACTCTGTTCTGCCTTGCTCTCTCCTAGCTCTGCCTCACTCTCTCTTCCTTCTCCAGTCATTTGGCAAGCTCCTCCTTACATTCTATGTGACTCAGGCTCCATCACAGCAGTCAGGTGGGCTCAAGCTCAAAGTAGGTCACATAGGGCTATTAATGGGCAGGAAAGATTTTTCCATTCCATTAACATTAATTCCATTAAAGCAATGCTAGAATGCTAATTCCTCCATAAAATGGACAATAATTTATATGAACTTTATATTCCACTTGTGCCTAGCAATAAACATTGTTTTTTTATCTATTAATATGTATTAAAATACATGTAGACAAGAGAAATATCTTAATATGTAAATACAGGCAAGCAATTCTATATACTTATAGGATAATATGATTATAATTTTGATCTAGTATCTATTACTTATCAGTCATGAAGAAAACACTAATATTTTGCACCAAATAAGTACTTTTTTCTGATCACGAATTTACCTTGATTTTTTTCCCCTGGATTATCAATCAGCCTTGACCATTAGCAAACTTTTCTTTCATAATCACTCTTATGTTTATGCTGCTTATTGTAATGATTAGGTGATAGAGCAACTAGCTACATAGATAAGGATAGTGTTTTCAAATAGATGAAAAGTATATTTTTACTCAGAAAAGCAATGACTATTAGACAATCTTTGGATAGCAAGTAAACTATATTTTCTTTTTGATACCAGACCTTAAGAATGTGCAAGTATCTTTTTTTTAATTTTTTCTTAGTTTTAAAAAAAACTGTCCTGCTTTCAGAATATGAAGTTTTATAGGAGTATATATGTGTCTAAGATAATGTCTACATTATTACTTACAGATTTGTCATGGTGGTAAGGTTCATATGGAAGTGTTTATTGAATGTTGATGGAATACAAATATTTAGGTTAAAATTATTTGAGAAGTCCTCTAAAACATTGCAGGTAGATCCAATAAGGTCAACAAAAATGTTCCAAAAAAAATCAAGGAACAAAAATGTTTTAAAGTAAAATTCTAATTTCTTATTGGAATAGTACACCTTGGGAGAAAAATATATCATCTATATATTTTCAGAGAAATCTGAGAAAATATCCACTTGTAAAATATTTGCAACAGGCTAATTTATTGCAATTTGTTTCCTTTTGGTTAGAAATATTCAAATTTGTATGGATGTTATTATAAATTTTCATTTTTCCCCCATTAGTTTCCATTTTGGAGAAGAATGTGTGTAATAGGACAAACACCAGACCCAGACTGATCATGTGCTGTAGTGGCACTTTAGCTACATCACTTCATTGTCTCTCTTGTTTCTTTTGTGTGACTTGTAATTGAGGATTCCATTTTTTAAAAATACTTTGCCAGTTATTTTTTGCTGTGCAGTACAATTTTATACTCTTCTAATTTTCATTTCTCTTTTAAACAACTCAGGGATAGCATGTTCTGCTTCTATGTTCTCCTCAATTCCACGTAGTCCTCTGTCTCATCAAGTACTGGATCATTTTCTTTTGTTTGGCAGTATGTATTCACAGATGTCTGAAAGCATTTGCCAGATTAGGAGGTTATACTTCCTCTGATTGTTAATGTTTTCCTGTTAACTTGTCTGTTTATATTAAAAATCTATGAATTTTCTTCTTTCCAAAACTTTTGCAATTTCACTTCTTTTTTGCCCCCTATGACTCACTTTCTGATTCTTCCCTTCTGATGGTGGTTTCCTTGGGGCTGAATCTCAAAGCATCTCAGCCTCTTCATATTCTGAACAATTCATAGTTAGTGGAGCCAAGGTCTATTTCCCATCTGACTTTTAGTGGTCACAACTGATGCCACCTAGATGCTGTTTTTTTTTTTTTTCCTATCAAACTTAGGGGAGTGCTACAGATAGACAGACAGACACACACACACACACACACAAACACACACACACACACACATAGTGTTCTATCCCGGTGTCCTGTCTCACTCCCCTTCTTCATCATGTCTTTGGTCCAGCACTAGTAGTTCAGAACCTTACAGCACTGGTAGTACTAGATTGTCCATCCTAGCAAACTTTTTTCTGAAGTAGCTATGGACTCCTGGATGTCTATTACAGCTAAGGAAAATGTCCACAGCTTAGAGACTAGGTCTCCATAACACATGAAAGAAGGAAAATGTGCAGGTTGTACAATTTGGGGGGCATGGGTTTGGGGGTAAGACTTTTTCAGGTTGCTGGTTTGTTAGTACAGCCTCACTGTTGGTGGCATGGGAGGTTTGTAGAAGAGTGCTGAGTTCTTTCAGGGTCAGTGGGCATCATTTCATTTTTTTTCTTTTAAATTTTACTTAGGATTCAAGGTATCCTAGTTCATGGGGAGAGCTATTTCTTTACCTCTGGTGCACAAGCTCTGTTTTGGAGAGGTTTGAGAGGACATCAGAGACAATGTCTAGTTCACATTATCTGGAAATTCTCATGAATTTATTCTTTTTAGAACTGTTATTTAATCAATTGTAAAAATAAAAAAAAAAGGAGGTGGGAAGATGACAGAATGGAAACACAAACCTGCTCTAGTTCTCTCTTGAAAGACCTTAAAATACCTGTAAAAAATTACTCTAAACAAATTTTAGAGCAGTAGTAGTCACAAAATGACAAAGAGAAATATATTTCCAGTCTAAGATGGCTTGGAATGCAGACAGGGAAGGTCTATCACACCAGGTTCAGAGCAGAGTGGAGCCCAGCATGAGCCACACCACACAGACAGAACTGGAGTAGGCTTGAGGGTGTTGAATCACTGGCAGCTGCTGTGGCTTCTAGATTTCTCAACCCACGAATGCCAAAGTCAGCTTTAAAAGTCAGTGAGAAAGCTCTTTCATGTGAGTGAGAGGGGAGAGTGGTTGGACCCTGGTCACTACAGCTTCCACTTCTGGAGCTCTCAGTTTACAGATGGTGGGGGAGTCAAGCAACTGCTCTGGGTCTCAGTCCTGAGTGGCAGTCCTGGGGTGAGGAGGAATGCTGGTTGAGCTGGTGGCAGGTATGGAGAGGCAATCCTACTCACAGTTCCAGGGCAGAAAAGAGTACTTTTCGGTGCTCACAGTCCAGAGCACAGGCCAGGAGAGAAGTAAACCCCTCTCCCTTGACTATGCCACTTTGAAGGAACTGAAAACTTACAGGTCCCTAGAGATATCTCAGAGAATAGCTGCACAAAACATCTGAAGACTAGGGTAGCATACCCTCCACTTGACAAGGGGCTCAAAAGTCAAGTAATTTGGGAACATGCACCAAAAGGGAAAAATTAAGATTGTAGAAGGTTACTGTCTTGGTGAAAAGGTATTTTCTTCCATAGATAGATGATGGATAGATAGATAGATAGATAGATAGATAGATAGATAGATAGATAGATAGATAGATAGATAGATGACAGAGGACACAGGATGAGTTGAATATGAAGGGAAGATATCTAAAAAATAAATTAAAGAGTTAGAGAGGAATGCTTTGGAAGAAGGAGAGATGGAGAGGTAGAGTGGGGTAACTTATATTACATAAAGGAGGCAAGAAAAAGTTTGCACAATAGAGAAGATGGGGAGGTGAGAAGGAATGAGTGAACCTTACTCTTATTGGATTTGGTTTAAGGAGGGAATAACATACACACTCAAGTGGGTATCTTACCCTAGGAGGAAGTAGAGGGAAGAGAATGGGGGGGGGGGGTCATGGTAGAAGGGAGGGTAGATTGGGGGAGGGGATAGTCAGAGTAATCACTTTAGAAAAGGGACAGGGTCAAAGAATAAAATGGAATAATTGGCAGCCAGGATAGGATGGAGTCTTTTACTACATGACTATTATGGACATGTATGGCATAACTATACATGTAAAACCTATATTAAATTGCTTACCTTCTCATTGGGGGTGGGTGAGGAGGGAAAAAAGGAGAGAATTTGGAACTCAAAGTTTTAAAACAAATGTTAAAAAATGGTTTTTACATGCAACTGGGAAGTAAGATATATAGGCAATAAGGTATAGAAATCTATCTTGCCCTTCAAGAATGTAAAGGGGAGAGGAGACTGGAGAAAAGGGTAATCAGAATGTATGCCATCTAGGGTGAAAGAAGGGAAAGATGGGGGGAAAATTTGGAACTCAAAATCTTGTGCAAATGAATGTTGAAAAGTAAAACTAAATAAATTTAAATCTTACAAAAATAGAATAGCAGCATATCCTTTATAGCATGATGAGGTATGGTATCAAAGTAGCAACAATCTTCAGATCAAATTAAAAGTCTACAAAATAGTGCTGTACAGTATTGTGCATGACTTTCAAGTATAAACTTACCAGACAACACGTAGAGAGATGCATGGGATATTCACACTTATTCCTAATCTTTAGGAGTTTTTAGAGGGGGGAGGAACACTTTGAATATTACAGTAGATATTAACATGCTGACATATACTTATTAATTTTCATCAAATATAACTAAACATGCCCCTAAAAAAGAAAGGAAAATACTTATATGACTTACCTTTCATTCATTTCATTCTTTTACTCCTTTTGTAAACTACAGTACCTGAGGGTATATGGGTGCTAGCTATTATTATTCTGGTGAAATATATAGAGTAATAGTCCTGAGAAAAGAGTAATAATAAATGCATTTGGTCCTTAAAGTTCATAGAATCATTGTATCATAGATTTAGAACTTAAGGGGATCTTAGTGGTCATTTATTTCAAACTCCTTATTTTATTGATAAGAAAACTGAGGTCTTAAGTGATTTATCCAGAGTTAAACAATGACTAAGGGGAAGAGTCAGATTTCAAAGCCAGATCCCCTCACTACAAATTTATCACTTCTATGTCATGCCGTCATGTCATAGTAATTGTATTTCTACAATGATGAATGGGGCAGGTTTCAGGCAGATGCCTATTTGTGGCGCAATCAAACATTTATTAAGTATCTCCTATGTTTCAGGGATTGTACTAAGCACTGAGGATACAAAAAGGGAAAAGACAGTCCCTGCCCCAGGGACCTGAGAGAAATGATTAGTAGTAATCAATGATTTGGGGAGATTCAGAGTTTTCCTCCTTTTTCTAAAGTAAGTCCTGATTTTAAAAGTTCAGTTCCTTGGAAGGGACATTGCTGATAAAGAGATTGGACCTAACTTTCTTGTTCAGAACCCCCATTCAGGTAGTTCTGCTCAGTTTGGATGGGACATAATTACTTTTAATAGATTGCCTAAGGCTGTGGTTAACTTAAGAAGTAAATGACTTAATCAAAGTTCAGGTCCAGCCGTTCATTGTAATATTCATTCTCTCATTAATGATTAACCAATCCCCCTTGATTGCCATCCTTTTGAACACTCTTTTTTCCAAATATATGTCACTGCCCAAACTCAACTTGAGGGCTCTTTTCGGGACACTCCTGGCTTCAGAATGATTATAAATAGTAACTGTTGCTCTTTCCCTCCCAGCTCCATTTACTTATTTTTCTTTCTTTTGCTCATTAAGGGGGCCATTCCCCTGTTTAATTTTTAAAGAGACCCTATTCATTGAATGGGCCATTACCTCACTCTAAATGAGTACCCTGAATAGGCCATCTCCCATTGCATCCTGGGCCTTCTCCAGTCATCCTGATGAATCTGGTCATTGGATCCAGATCCCCAGGAAGGGAAGTGAGACAGGTGACCTTGCACAGCCCTGCCACACTCAAAAAAAAAAAGTCAAGTGCAAAATCATGTCATCATTTCTCTGCGGTCATGGTCTTCATTGAAAATGAAGGATGAACACAACATCTGATTTAGTACCATTATATGCAAAGCACTATACTAAGTGCTTTGGGTAAAAAGACCTATATCAAGAAAACATCATATTCTATTGTGAACGCTTGAGGAGATGGTGGTTGAGTGGGGACACAACTTTCAAACACAATGCCGTTTGAAGTGATAGAAAATTTTAACAATGAGAGGATGCAGAAAGACTTTTGTAGGAGGAATCACTTGACTTGATAGTTGAAGGGAGGCAAGGATCCCGAGAGGCAGAGGGAAAAATGGAGTGAGTTACTGGCATACTTTACAGTCTATGTGGAAGTAGAGTGGGAAGATGGCAGTCTATGTGGTAGCAGAGAGTGGGAAGATGGAGTTTCTGACTTTAAGGAATAGTAAATAAGCCAAATTGACTGGAAAAACATAGAGCAAAGAATTAATGTGAATGCTTAGAAAAGATTCAAATGCTGAGTGGAAAAACTAGTCAATCTGTCAGTCAGAGCAATAACTATTAAGTACTTTATGTTTGAGGCACTGTGCTAAGTAGAAGAAATACAAAAAAAAAAAGACAAAAAATTCCTGCCATCAAGGAACTCACCCTGGGGGACAAAAGGGATTGAACTGGAGGGAGAAGCTAGAAAAACTTCTTACTGAAAGTGAGAATTGAACCAGACCCATTGATGGAAATCCAAGAGATGGAGTTGATGAGAAAGA